>PVJC01001318.1:0-96277 GCA_004026665.1 Murina feae
CCCCCCCCCCCCCCCAATAGAATAACTTTGGGATCAACTGAATTTGCTTAAACCTGGAAGTTCTGTGATCCCTCTGAGGGCAGGCATCTATGTCTGTTTGTTCACTGCAGTATAACTGACAACATAGTGACTACACACACTAGAGTCTTCACATCATGTTGATTAAACACATGGAGAAGGCACAGTTACTTGAGAAAGCCGAGGAGGATCCAGGCAGGGCCTGCAAACTCCATCCTTTGAGATTTTTATATTGTCCAGCCCAGTTTCATATGCAAGAAAGCTGACAGAAAGTGACAATGTCTAGAAGCACATCCCACAGCTTTATCTCTTACAGTCATGAGGATTTTGGGGGCAGAAAGTCCTACGGAGGCTGTAGGAGTATGTAATGCAGAATCCCTGCCCTTGAGGAGAAGATAGTCCCCTCACAAAACCTTTTTTTAAAAAATAATTTAAAAATATATTTTATTTATGTTTTTACAGAGAGAAAGGAAGATGGATAGAGAGTTAGAAACATCGATTAGAGGGAAACATTGATCAGCTGCCTCCTGCACACCCTCTACTGGGAATGTGCCCGCAACCAAGATACATGCCCTTGACCACAATCAAACCTGGGACCCTTCAGTCCAGAGGCCAATGCTCTATCCACTGAGCCAAACTGATCAGGGCCCCTCACAAAATCTTAATTGTGGTAGGGGTTCCCATCCCGGTCCTGTCAGGATGGCTGTGTGAATATGCACGACTTGCTTGCTCCTTTGGCCTTGTCCCCTCTAAAATGAAGGGTTTGAACCAGATGATCCCTAAGAGCTCTGACAGGCTCTGCTGTTCTTGGATTTATAACATTAGGTAAGGGATGGCCCGGCAGTTTGAGCAGGATTCCATGTCAGAGGCTGTTACATGTGCAGGGAAAGTGGGAAACAGTTATTTAATTGATATGCTCACATCTGGCAGCACTGAATGTGCTGCTGAGCTGTATGCTGATTCATGCAGGCCCTTCTAGAAGTGCTGTCCAGGCCAGGCATGATGCCACTTTCACTAGAGATGTGGTAATTGGCACATGCCAACACAGGTCACAGAAAACCAGGTCTCTGAAGCACAAATGTACATATGGGAAATAAACTGAATGTTTTACATCTTGAATTGTTAGGAAAATAGTACTTGGTTGTCTAGTTCATCTTTATATTTCCTCCCTTGGGTGGTCCAGCATACACATGCATACATATGACCACAGCTAATGAGATCAGGGAGTACATGACCCCTGAACCATACACAAACACATTCACCCATGTGGACATCCAGCATGCACATACGTGTCACACATATAGACACATGCTTTTTATATCTCTAGAGATTTTATATGTTTCACATACATACAAATCTACCTGCATATTCAGATATCCTATTTTTTTCTCTGAGACTAGCATTTGGGATACACAGTGTGGTCGGCAGGATAGTGACCCCCCAGAGGTATCCATGGCCTAACTCCTAGCACCTGTGACTATGTTATGTTATACAGCAAAGGGAATTAAGATTGCAGGTGGAATTTAGGTCGCTAAGTAGCTGACATTAAGATAGAAATAGTAGCCTGCACTATCCAGGTGGGCCAAATAGGGTCCAAGGGTCCTTAAAACATGGAAGAGGAGACAAAAGTGTCAGTGTCAGAGTGATGCAATATGAGAAAGATCCCACCAGCCATTAGGACTTCAAAGATGAAGAAAGGGACCATCAGACACAGAATATAGACAGCCTCTATTTGGAAAAGGCAAGAAAATGGTTGTTTTGTGTTTTTTTTTGCCTGAGAGCCTCTAGAAAGAAATGAAGCCTCTCACACCTCGATATTAGACCAGTGAGACCTGTGTCAGACTTCCAACCTCTAGAACCTATAAAATGATTAATTTGGGTTGCATTAAGCCACTGAGCATGTGGTAATTTGTTACAGCATCAATAGGAAACTAATACCTGCAGAGACAGTTATACTGGTAGTCCCACCAACATGGAGCCTATGGTATAGTAGAGGAGACGGACACAGAAATGGGTGCTAGCATACAGAGTAAAAATGCTATCATAGTAATAGCCCAGGCTGCTGAGAAAACACCTAGGAGAAACCCCAACCCAGACTTAGGCATAAAGGGAAGGTTTCCTCATGGAAACTCTAAGAAGTCAGGGACCAAAACTGACTAATGTCAGCAACATCCACCAATGTGCCTTGCATGTACTGGGGGCCCAATAAACATGTTAAGGAAGGAGAGAGGAAACAAAGGTCAGAGGGCCTGATAAATAGGATATAAGATGGGTGAACAGGAAGCAGGGGAAAGTGTTCCAGACAGAAGGGACAGCCTGGGCAAGGACTTGAGGACTATTTAGAGACCTAATAAAGTTAATTTGGCTGGGACATAGTGCCCTGTGGGGAATGCGAAAAGATGAGTCGGGCAAGGTACAGAACATAGAGGGCCTTATCAGCTATAATTAGACATTTGGCTTATAAGCTGCATGCAATTTATTCTCTCTCTCTCTCTCTCTCTCTCCCTTTACTCAGTTCTTTAATATCTTTTAAATAGGATATGTTTGTTCAATCTCAGTTATGTCAAATTAAGCTTATGCTTATGGAAGTATCTCATCCTTGTCTCTCAGGTTATTTTTCAGTGACTCCATCCATTTTTGCAATACTTTATGATCTAACTTACCAATTTTCATATTTTGTAAGATGGGATGATCTAGTAGACAATACTGGATATGTAATCATAGCCACCTAGGTTCAAGTCCACACTCCTCCATTTATCAACTAGTATTTAAACTCTGTAATCCTACTTTCCCAGTCTGTATAAGAGGACCAGGGTCATGCTTATCTCATGGGATTGCTAGTCCACAAAAGTGCTTTGAAATAGGTATATACCAAGTGGTTGATGCTGGCTCTCTACCAAAATAATCACTCTGTGTGGCTATTCTCAACCAGCCATCACTATTATAACTGCCCAAGTCCCTCCAGATCACTCTTCTCCTTCCACGCTCTGCATCCCAAGAGGTGGGTCTGCATGGACCTGTCAATGAGCTAGCTCCCTTGACCTCTCGTTTCTTCTAATTGAGTCTAGCCTATGGGAGGTCTGGAGAGTGAAAAGAGAAAGATTGGGATAGGAGCTCCCTCCTTTCAAGGCTTCTGGGGGTTGGCTGATTTCCTCTCACAAAGGCAGCCTCTTCTCAGTAGGCCCCCTCCCTACAGCTGTCCTCTTTTGGTCCAGGAATATTCCCTCTCCTTGCCCCTTTAAGACTGGTCATTGTAATAGCTTCTTGCTGCCACAGCCCCATGGGCTCCTATGTACTATTTCCTACTGGTTTCCTTTGCACTTGAATGGTGGTCCTTTCATTAAATGTCCCTCCCACAGCAACCCCATTTGAGCATGTCTTTTGTTCCTGTTGGAACCCTGATTTAGACAACCCTTTCCCAGGCATTGGGGCTGCTGGATTAACAGGCCAACAGGGCTCTATCCTGACAAGAAAGCCCCTATCTCTCTGGTCAGCAATGGAACATTTACCAAGGTGACTACATTGTCACAAGACTACTTCTTTTCCATTCTGCAAGAAGCTTGGAAAGTATCAGGGAAATGTGCAAGCTTAATGAACATCACGACCATACTCCCTACTAGAAAATGAAACCAAAGCCAAGTGACCCAGGCAGGAACTGGATTGCTGTGGGTTTCCTGAAGCCAGGGGGTCAGGAGTCAGGGTTAAGTGGCTGGAAGCTGTGAAGGGAAGTAGGCCAGTGGGTCCAGGAACCACTGTAGTCACCCTGCTGTCCAGAGTCAGCCTCCTCCTCTTTCCTCTTGCCATGCTCCAGGGTCGTGTGGACCCTTCATCCACATACCTATTTCTCCAGCCACCATACTGAGCAGGTCCTCTCCTGCTGCTGGCCACACCACTGAAAGAATTCCAAGTGGCCCTTCTGCCACCACAGCTCGGGTGTTACACTGCAGATCTAGAAGCCCAATGACATTCATGTTTACCCTCAATCAGGTTCAAAGGCCCCAACACTTTCCCAGCCCTCTTCCTTCTCCTCCTCACCCCCAGCCCACCACTTAGTTCTATTCTTATTCAAATCAGGTCTCCCTTTTCTAGATTGTGAGCTTATTGTGGTCAGGGAATGAGTGTCTATACCCTGGGTACCCAGCTCACAGCCTGCCTTTTACAAAGTCTTGAGTGTAGCATAGCAATCAGGAGCATAGGCTTTGGTGGCAAAGAGATGAATCTTGGTTCTCCTAGTCCTTTATCAGTCAGTCTTGTCTTTGATAGCACTGACTTCAGTTATTTCATCTTCCTGATTATTGTTTGCTCATGTGTAAAGTGGAGATAAAATTACCCTTCTCATAGAGTTGTTGGGGAGATTAAGTGAGATAGTATATATAAAGTTCTAGGTATATTATACATAGAAACTATTATTGCTATCATTATGCTGGTGGATAAGACTTTCTGAAATCAGACACCTATATGCCTGGTTGTCTATAATTTCAAAATACACAAGGAAATGGGAGAAACATTAGAAGGTCTGATCAAAGCAGAAGAAGTATCATGTTTTCATCTATGCATCCACCTGAGATCTGGATTTTGAAGGCTTTGGGTCTCAGATCTGCCAATTACAAATAGCCAATAGGAGGCATGCCACCCCACATCGATAAGCCTCAGTTTCTTGGTCTTCAAAATTGATATATTGTCTCATTTGGATGATAATTGAGCACATACTGTATGCCAAACACTATTCTAGGTTGTAAATAGAATCACAAACAAGACGTGCTACACCCTTCAATTTAGTTGGGGAAGGGATAGGGAGAGAGATATAATATAAAGTAAATAAATAAATAAATAAACAAGCTAATTTCAGTAGGTGCCAGAGGAATGAAAGAGGACACTGGAATATAGAATAACTTTGTGGAGGGATCAGGTTGGTTCCCTGGCTAAGAAGATCAGGGTGAAACTCTCAGAGGGAAGTGACTTTAAAACTTAAGAAGGAAGAGAAAGAGAAAACCAAGGAAGGTGTTTCAGGCATGTGGACAATAAGTGCAAAAGTCAGAGGTTGAACAAGCTTGTATATTTAAGGCATTAAAAGCAGGCCATTGTGGCTGGTGCACAGTGAAGGAGAGGGAGAGACAAGGTCAGAAGGCGATGAGGATTAAATGAGATGGTCTAACTGAACTGCCCAGAACAATATCAGACTTGGGGGGGAGGTAGTGTTTAAAGGGTGCTATATTTTCCCCAACTGGTGAGGGACCTACTGTGTGCCAGTGTAAAATGTAAAAATCAGTAAATCACATTGGTATGTCTAAGGAGCTCATGGTCTAATAAAGAAGAAAAGATAACCCCCTTAAAAATAAATGAATCAAAACCAAGCAAATGATAACTCAAAACAAGTGATAATACCTGCATGATGACATGGATATAGATATGGATGTGGATGTTGGATGTGGAGATAGATGTTAGATATTGGATGTGGGTATAGATGTTAGATGATGGATGATGAATGTGGTTGTGGATGTGGATGTTGGATGACGATGTGGATGTGTATATAGATATTGGTTGTAGATATGCTAGTAGATGTGAATGTAGATATAGATATTGGTTGTAGCTGTGGGCACTGGATGCTGGATGTGTATGTAGATATTAAGTGTGGATGTGGATATAGATGTTGGGTGTTAGAAATGGATGTGGATTTAAATATAGACACAGATACAAATGACAGATTGAATGAATGATTGAGATTGAATGAGTAAATACATATAAGGGAGGCAGAAAGCCCCAGGGCAGGTGGCCAAGAAGAGGGCTTCCTGGAAAAGGCAGAGGCAGGCAGGGGTGGTAAGGCTGCAAGACACTCACCACTGGAAGACATCAGTGGGGCTGTCACATGATACCTTGAGAAAAGTCATGGCTGGAAATAGGCGAAGGTGGATTGTGGAAGATTTTTGGATTTGTCCTGCTCTTTAAACTTGTACATTGACCGACATCTCCACAGCATGCGAATGGCCAAAGCATGTCTACAGCAGACCTGAGTTTATATGAGCATATTTTACATCCCCAACGACCTCATGGGAGAGCAGAGGTGCAGAGAATGGCTTCCACCTGCCCTTTCTCCAAGACCATTTTGAGTTTGAGTATTATATCTTAAACTAGGGGACCGGTGCACAAAAATTTGTGCACTCAGGGGGGGGGTCCCTCAGCCTGGCCTGTGCCCTCTCACAGTCTGGGACCCCTTGGGGGATGTCCACCTGCTGGTGTGCCTGGCCAGCCTGGGTGAGGGGCTGATGGCTGTTTGCAGGCTGGCCAAGTCCCCCAGTGTGGACCCTCACCCCATGGGGGTGTGGCCATCCTGGGCCATTTTCAGGCTGCCCACAGCCCCTTCAGGGTTCAGGTCCCTACAGAGTGCCTGGTCAGCCTGGGTGAGGGGCTGAGGGCTGTTTGCAGGCTGGCCAAAGCTCCCATTGACCCAAGGTCCCAGCGAGGCTGGCTGGAAGCAGGTTTCTGGTGTTTATTTATCTTCTATAATTGAAACTGTGTTGCCTTGAGCGGAGGCCACAGCCTGCCTAGGCAGGCAACGAAGCCTCCTGTTTGCTTCAGCTCAGTAGCTTCTATAATTGAAACTTTGTTGCCTTGAACAGAGGCCACAGCCAGCCTAGGCAGGCAGTTTTCTCCATCGCTGGCCTCCTGTTTGCTCTAGCTCTGTGGTTGCTGGCCACCATCTTGGCTGGGCTAATTTGCATATCATCACTCTGATTGGCTGGTGGGCATGGCTTGGATGGTGGGCATGGCTTAGGTGTAACGGAGTGAGGGTTAATTTGCATATTACTCTTTTATTAGATTAGATGTTACAGAGAGGGAAAACATAAAAAGGTTCATTTGAGGCTCTGATAGGTGAAAGGATGGAGGCATAAGTGGTGATGTTAAAAAATGTCATTCATTCATTTATTTATTTATTTATAATGAATATTTAAAAACGTTAAATCTAAATGAGACAAAAAATCAGGCAAGCCCTAGCTAGTTTTGCTCAGTGGATAAAGTGTTGGCCTGCGGAATGAAGGTTCCTGGGTTTGATTCTAGTCAAGGGCACATTCCCCAGTGCAGGGATGCAGGAGGCAGCCAATCAATGATTCTCTCTCATCATTGATGTTTCTGTCTCTCTCTCTCCCTCTCCCTTCCTCTCTGAAAACAATAAAAATATATTTTTAAAAATCAGGCAGGTTCAAAAAATAAAATTTTTATAGACGTCAAAAGTGAGGTAGCATAGGAACATAAATCTGAAGTCTGTGGGCCCTTCATGATTTCTATCAGTGAGTTACCCATTTGATTCTGGGGAGCTTCATGGTCAAAACCATTCACAGAGTTAGACCACAGAACCCCTCACACAGATGATCTTCTTATGGGACTACGCTTAGCAAAGGGAGCTCTAGAAAAATCTGATACATACCATTGAATTTAGTTGGAATGATTTAGACCGGCATGCTTCTCAAAGCAGGGGTTGCCAATTGTCTACTATAACTGCAGAAAAGCTTTTAATAATATACTATGAAACAAGTAGTTGTCAGCACTATAACTTGCCAATGGTTCTTCCAGTTGCAAATTATGTCACTAAGATTACTGTTAAAAAAGAGGGGGAGAGGTTCTTGTAAGGATTATGGGCCATGAGACAATTATATCTTTGCAGTCATCAGCCAAAATGAATTTTAAAAGTGTTAATGTTAGCTGTCCTTGCTACCAACAATTAGAAGACTGTTGCCCATTGAAATAATACTTCAGCCAAAGAGAAGATCCTCCTCCCCCATCTCTATGGGAATGTGGCACAGGACACAATTGTGAGTGAGCATCCAGCTGTGGTAGGGAGGATCCAGTGCTGTTCTTGGTAGCCCAGGGGGTCCACGTGAAGGGGGCCTCACAGATACTGAGTGATGCCACGAGAAGTTTGCAACTCTTCACAGGAGTACTGAGTTTAGATGGTAAAACCTTGTTTTGTTTTTGTAGAGAATGTGATGATCTGGAAGAATTTTAAAATTTGAGAGTGTGTCCATTTTGCTTGTCCCTGCTGTGGTCGAATAGATTTGTGTTTGAGGCACATGGAAGCTAAGTGCTTAGCCCTGGTATAGGTTTTGTGTCAGCCCTGGTCCTGCAGTTTGACAGAAGGCAGTCCCTCCCACCCACCCTCAAATCACTGCAGAGGCAACTCCCTTCTAGTATTTGGCACTTGGGTCAGGATTTCAACCTGCACTAGGCAGTATTTTCTGCACATCCACCCAAAGGACCCCCCAAACCAAATGTTCTGTTTTCCCCGAGGACACCTAGATGCAAACCATCCCCATGTTGGAACCCAGGGACTGTGGAGTTAAAAAAAAAAAAAAAAAAGACTGTTTCCTCTCATGTTTTTTAGGTTTAAAAAAAGCAGGTGCAAATCACAACTGAATTTGAAACTCCTAGAAAAGCCAAAGCATATCAACTTAACAATGAAAATAGCTTACTATAGCAAAATGTGGAGAAAAACTTCAGCTGTGGCACCTCCAAGCAATTATCCACTCCCTGGCTGATTTCAAAGTCCCCTCAGGACCTCATGTGGATTGAATCCCCATGATCTCGCCTCATGTGAGGGCTGAGTGGGCTGTTCCTGAGCCAAATGTCTGTGCTTGTGGGTAAATACATTGATATCCTAGCAACTTGCAAAAGCCACAGTACCTTACACAGGGCTTGTTTTTGCCTTTTGTTAACAGGAGAGTAGGTTTGAGATGAGGATTTGGGGATATTCTGAGCCAAACAAAGAGGTTCTTGGTAAACACACGAACTCATTTCCTTCTGGTCATCCTTGGCTGCCCCTTCCAAATTTGAGGTGTATTCCCATTCAACTTGCCAGTGTCCTCCTGAAATCTGTCCTGTGCTCGGTTTTTTTTGTTTGTTTGTTTGTTTTTTTTTTTTTTAATGTAGAAACAAGTATCATTCGTTCACCAAACTCTCACTAGTCCAGGGTGCCTAGAGCCAGGTGCTGTGCTGGGTTATGGAAATGGGGTGTTTAGAACATGATTTCCACCCTCTAGAAGCACACTGTGCAGCCAGAAAGATACTGCAACACCCAAACTGGACTTGCTGCTTCCCACCTTGGTGTCCTTGCACTTGCCCTTTCCCCTGGCTGGATGGAATGGCCTTGCTTCCCTTTCTGCTCCAGTGGAGGCTTCCCCCACCCCCACCCTCATCCCCACCCACAGTTGAGTGGTCCACGCTTCTGGGGTGTTCTGTACTTTGGTCTCCCATATGTTTCACATTTCTCACCTAGAATTGGGTTATCTGAGAGCCTCTTTATCACTTCCTCCAGACATATTCCTTGCCTGGCCCATTTCCTAGCATGTGGTAAACACACAATTATTATTGGTAGAATGGATGAATACATGAATTCATGGCACTCTGAAGTATAACTGCTTCGGCGTCAATGCTGGCTCCCTTGCTATGGGTTCGGCAAACCCCGCTAAGTTTTTTAGCTTCCTAAGACTCACTTTTTCTATCTGTAAATGGAAATAAAACCTATTTTCCAAGGCTGTTGCGGGGATAAGCAAATTCTTATGTACTTAGCAAAATGACTGCCACCTGAGAAGTATTCTATGGCTAGTCGCCATTAGGGTAGTTATCATTGACATTCATGTACTGATTGCCCACTATGTGCTAGGCACTGGGCGCAGGAAATGAATAGGGAGAGGTGCCTGCCTTCAATAAACTATCAGCCTGGTTTGGGAGACAGATCTGTTAACAGACTGTAAAAGGCTGTTTTATTAGTGAGTGGGATTAGGAATACAGAGGTGCGGCACCTCACTCAGACTAGGGTGGAGGGGTGGATTAATGAGGAGGAGTAATCCTGGGGATCATGAAATCCTAATGGCAAAACAAATTCAGAATCTTTAAAACCATCTCTAAACTGTACCCTAAATATTTCCAACATACTTCAGGATTTCCCTTCCCTTTCATTTCTCTGACCATGTTGTTGATTATTATAATTCTCTGCATTGCTTTACAATTTACAAAGGGCTTTCACACACCCTGTAGTTATTTCAGTTGACTGTCCCAAGTTCCCTGCAGGTAATATAACCTCCAGTCCACATGTGAGGAAACCGAGGCCCCAGAAACCACACAGCCTTTAAGTGATCAGCTAGACCAGCCAGTAGGACTGACGTATTTCAGTCTGATGTCTTCCTACTCCCACAGTCTGGTAGCCCAGGAACAAATCAGGAGCCCAGATCCCTTCACCCTTGCCTCTCTTGAAATTCCCCCCCCATTCTTTTTGTCTGAATCTCTCTCTTCTGGAAGTCCCTGCTCTAAGCCTAACACCCATGGGAAGTCTCGCCCTGTTCACACAGCATGCAGGGGTCTCTGGAACTCCAAGAGGACTCACTGTCTAAGCTGTAGGACACTGACATCCTTTGGTGTGATGTTTATGGTTCATTTTCATGTGCTCATGTTTGCCTCCCCGCCTGACTGTGAGCCCTTGGAGGGAGAGACTGTACCTTGTTAAACTCTGTACTTGGCATATATTAGATGCTCAGTAAAGCCTGTTGATTAAATGAATGGCATCCAGGTTGTTAGCCAGGCTTTCTTTTAGGCTAATGGGAACATATTTGTGGGAGAAGCAGATGAGCTTAAATGAGCTGATATACAGATGCAAGTGAGATAAATGAGCACCTAGTCTGATCAAGGAATAAGCAAGTACATAGCTAATAACAACATAGGCTGGAAAGTTCCAAATAGAGTGAGGAACAGATACAATGTGAGACACCAGGTGGTATAGGGAGGAGAGAGTAGAGGGAGGGAGTGGAAGCAACAATCTGAAGGTCTTGGAGCATGAGTAGGTATTGACCAGGACAACATGGGAAGTATAGTGGAATGTAGAAAGGTCTAGAGAGGAAGTCAAAATCCAAACCAAAAACAACCCAGAGTCATGAAAGGACATGAAATGAATATAAAAATACCACAGGGTATTATTTAAATGTCCAGGCAGATTTTGCTTTCTGTATAGATGGATGATGCAGGGATGGGGAGATGGATGGGTACATATAGATGGATGGATGATATGAACACCCCTCAGGAAGAATAAAGAGAAAGCATTGGTTAAAGATAAGCTCTTAACTCTAAATATTAGATTTGTTGGTGTTAACAAGTTAGTGTTAACAAGAGCAATGTAAGTATATTATTAAATGATCAGGAGATAAAGATGAGAAATTTTAAAAATTACTCAATTTCTCCATCCAGATACAACCACTGTTAACATGTTGGTAAATTTTCCTGTCTTCCTTCTGTATGTCTACCTGTCTCATTTGTCTGTCCATCTCATCATATACCTACCTTTTATGTGTCTACGTATGATCTTTATATCCAACCACACATCTGTCTATCTGTATTTTTCTAAAACAAAAACAGGCTCATGTGGTACTTTATTTATTTATTTTTAAATTTCTTTATTGCTTAAGTTATTACATATGTGTCCTTATCCCCACATTATCCCTCATTCCCCCCTTATGTCCTCACCCCCCTGATATCTGTACTTTAAATTCTGAAACCTAATTTTCTAACCAATTTATTATGAGAATCCAGTTATGTCTGCCTATTTTAATAGTACTATGAAAGTACTATAGTTGGTATTATGCACCCTCCCCTCCTCCTCCACTGCCCCCTCCCCCTCCATTATCAAAAGTGAACACTGGTATTCTCCTTTTGGTCTAAAATTACAGCAAAGAAGCTACCTTTCTCTAAAGCTTATGAGGCTCTGGGTTGCTCAAGTAAGACTTGAACTTGATACAGGGTCCTACTTAATCTTCTGACATGAATCAGCTGCTTCCTGACATGACATCCCTTCCTCTCCCCTCTACCCCTCCCCACAGCAGCCAGGCACAGCAGAGGGGCCTTCTGCGGCGCAGGTACACTAGTGCAGCCTGGCAAACACGGACTGTCTCCAGCTGATACGCTTTGACAGCACTAGCTCTTCTGGCATCTTCACAGTGCTGGTGATTCAGAGCTGTCAACTGATGCAGCTGCAAGGAAACACTGATGATGGATTTATGGTGTAAGGCAACGACTTCGTGACCCATAGATGGAAAAGCAGATGCCTTTGAAATAAGACTCGCCAATATGGCAAGAGGGAGGAGAGAGGAATCTACCTTACAGTAAAATAGAACCCATCCTGCCACTTCCTTTGAAACTTCAAGTATTCAATGGGTCCCAATATTACTTACAGGAAAAATACCAAACTTTTGTCTGGGAAAGAGGAAACTGATATGGAGGAAAAAGGACTGACTTGAAAGCCAGAAGCATGCATTCTAGCTGTGATTTGCTACCCACTCATTGTGTGACCTGGGAAAATCGCTCTTCTTGAGTTTATTTTTCTCCACCTCTAAACTGATAATACAGAGATGATGAGAGTGTTTAAATAAATGAGTCAGCAAAAAGTCACGCATCATCTGAAAATCATTTTGTGAGGGACTCCCATCTGCTGAGGGTACAGCGTTGAGCAAGACAGACCAGTCCCAGACTCTGAAACTCATACTCTGATGGGGGTGCATGTGGGAGTCAGAACATGGAATAATCAGACAGACTGGCAAATAGTGACAAGTGCTCTGAGTGGGGGGGAAAGAAAAGGGGAGGGAGAAGCAGCAGGGGTCATAGAGACCAACTCAGGGCCTTTGCTGGGCTGGGTGGTTAGAACATGGTGACCCAGCAGCTAAAGTTGGCAAGTGGAGCTGGGGAGAAACAATCCAGGCTGAAGGAACCACCAGGACCAGGTGCTACAGGCAGAGTGAGCTTGGTGTTTAATTAACTAAACACATATTTACTGACATTCCCTCTACTAGATTCTGGGGACGTAAGGACCATCAGGAAAACTCCAGGTTCCACCTTCACTAGGCTTGGAGTTAAGTGGATTGATGAATACCATGATGATGAGCAGGAACTTGCGGCGCTTCTGGGAAAATGTGACAAGGACCTCTAACCTAGCCCACAATGATAAGGAAGGCTTCCCTGAAGAACTGCTATTGAAGCTGAGATCAGATGAAGCAAAATCAAAACAGAACAAGGCATCACGGGACTTGAATTCTAACCTACTGATGGGTCCAGCTACGCACACCTGCTCGTTTACTGGCCAGACCTGGGATTCTGCTGGATCCTAAGTGGTGATGCAGAAATTCTTTACTCATTTGGAGTAACCCCAGGACATTGCAGGAAAAATACATGAGATTTGTCAAAGCATTCAACAAAACATTCATGCTGTCAAATTGTCACTGATAGCAGTAGTTCTCAAACGTTGGCTCACATCAGAATTCCCTGGTGGCCTTGTTGAAGCATAGAGTACTCGGCCTCACCCTGCACCGCCCCTCCCCTCCGGGTTTTCGATTCAGGATGTTTGTGTGGGATCTGAGAATTTGCATTTCTCACAAGTTCCCAGGTGATAGAGATGCTGCTGATCTGGGGACCACATCTTTGTACGTAATAAAAAAGCAGCTGTTCAATCATCTTATCTAATAAAAGAGTAATATTGAAATTGAGTGTTTCTCTGGGACACCTAAGCCACACCCACCAACCAATCAGAGTGGCTGTATGCAAATTAACCCAGCCAAGATGGAGGCTGGCAGTCACAGAGTTGAGTAAACAGGAGGCTTCCGTTGCACCAGGAGTAAACTGTCTGCCTAGGCCGGCTGGGCCTCTCTCTGCTCACGGCAACATTCTTTCAATTATAGAAGCCATGGAGCTGAAGCAGATAGGAGGCTTCGTTACCTGCCTAGGCCTCAGTTTAAAGCAACAGTTTCAATTATAGAAGATAAATAAATCCCAGAAACCTGCTTCCAGCCAGCCTTGCTGGGACGTTGGGTCAATGGGAGCTGTGGGCAGCCTGAAAGCCTAAAAACGACCCTCAGCCCATCACCCAGGCTGCCCAGGCACCCCAGTAGGGACCCAAAACCTGAAGGGACTGTGGGTAGCCTGAAAACAGCCCTCAGACCCTCACCCAGGCTGGCCACACCCCAATGGGGTGAGGGTCCACACTGGGGGGCTTGGTCAGCCTGAAAACAGCCGCCAGCCCCTGACTGAGGCTGGCCAGACACACCAGCAGGTGGACATCCCCTGAGGGGTCCCTGACTGCGAGAGGGCACAGGCCAGGTTGAGGGACACCCCAAGTTCACAAATTTTTGTGCACCGGGCCCCTAGTTGTTAAATGAGTAAGAGAGAGGCAGGTGATCCCACAGCAGTAGGAAGGAGTATGAACAGTGGCACAAGTGTCACTCATCAGTGGCAGGCAGAAACTGGGAGAGGCTTAGGACTGCTCACCCCTACTTCCCTTCCCAGGCACGAGGAGAAGATGGTGCAAACAACAGAACTGAGGAGCAAGAATGCCCTAGACTTCATCTCATAGTGACTAGACTGTCTCCCCTTATTACTGATTCACATTTCCGAGACAGAATCTGATTGTCCAATGAAATCACTTTGGCCCCAATGGGACAGCTGCTCACACTAGACCACCTCTAGCTGCCAGCTGGGCTGCTCTTGGCTGCCTCTAGGCAGGGGTCTAGTTGGGGCAGGATCACCTGAAGGAAACATGGTGCCTTTGTGGAGAGAATCTCTCTGAAGGGACTCTGAATGTGACAGGTGTTCTCTACAGGATTCAGGGCCGAGATGAGGGAGGCGAGGGAGGGATCTGGCACTTAAGGAGGATGTATCACAGGATCTTATTGACCAACTCCACCCCAATACATTTTAATTACAAAATAATGAAAAAATTACATTTAAAAAATAAATTAAAAAAATAAGAAGGGATCACTCTCAGGGGTGTGGAAATGCCCCACTTGTTTCCCCCTAATCCCAGTCCTGATGGGGCTGATTTTCTGCATGACTTCGAGGAAGTTGCTGTTTCTCTGACCTTCAGTTTCATAATCTATAAAATCAAGGGGTCAAACCGTTTGGCCCATTAGGTTCTTTCTGGGTTTGAAACTCCTTTCTACCCTCCCAGCTTCCGGGTCAACTCACACTCCTCTGTCTTACCCACTGGGCTTTCTCCCTTTGTCTGAGAGGGCCTGATTATCTCTTGATTAGCTTCCGCAGCCAAGCCTGGCTGCACTTCTGAGAGCCCAGCTCACAAGCTACTTAGCAAAGGCAGTCATGAAAGAACAACATAACATCTGTTCTGGGAGGACATGCCTCACATTCCTCCCCTCAAAGCAAAATTGATTGGCCTTGACCTGGGGCTGCACCAGGGAGAACTAACCCTCAGGGGGCCGGGGTACCATTCGGTGCCCAGATGAGGTCAGTTACCACATGGCTCTTGGTAGCCCCAAGGAATGAGAGGTATTTGCCTCCCCTATTAATCACTCAGAAGAGTTTTGAATATCTTGGGTCAAGTTGACAATTTGCATCTTGGCAGACAAAAGGGGTCTACGGTTTGCCTCCTACTTGGTAAAAGTCCATGTCGTTTTGTTCCTCTGAGATAGAGTCAAAGAACCACAGAAATGGGAAGGGGAAAATAAGGGGGAGGAGGAAGAGGAGGCAAGAGGTATTGTTCCTCTAGTCCAATCTCAGATCTGATACTTGAACCCAAGTTAAGAGGGTTCCATCAGTCATCCTCACCAAAGGCAGCTCATTTCACTGTTGGATGGCAAAGATAATTAGAAATATCTTTTATAACACTGAGCCAAAGTATATATCTTTGACACATCCATATATTAGTCAGTTTAGAAGAATAAGTCAATTTCTCATCCAAATAGTTGCCCCTAAAACATTTGAAGAAATCACATCTTACTCAAGTTTCCTATTTCCCACAGAGGGAACATCTATTTCTTTTAACTCATCTTTATATGACAAGCTTCCCAGGCACCCTATCCCCTCTGGCTCATCCTACTTACCCCCACCCACCCCCTTTCTGGAATCACAGTGAATTAGTGACCTTCACATGGTTGTGCAAGTGTGCAGTGTAGATCAATCACCTCCACTCACAGATGCCAATGGGTGATGACAGAGCAAAGACAGACCCCAGTTCTGCTGATTCCCAGGTACCTGGAGTAGAAGGAGAACTACAAATAAACCAATGAGAGAAGAGGCTAGCCTTTAAAACACACACAGTTTGCATGGAATTCACCATGTGTGTATCATGGACCATGCATCTGCGCAAAGCCAGCACGCCCATAGGGGCAGAAACACTGTCCCAATCCAATCACAATTACCTGGTTGATGTCAAAACACAGGTAACATAGTGTAAGGAAAAGGCCTGGATGAGGACCTGGGCCTCTTGATTTACACCCATGTTGCTTGCCCTGCTTCTTTTTTTTGATTAATAACAACCATGTAGCTGCTCAGTTTCCTTTATTCTACACTTCCAAAAAACTCTACCTACATGTGAGCTCAGTTTCCCAGCTTCCCTTAGCCTAATATTCTGGAATACTTATTTCTTTATTTCATATGATACCATGTTTTTCATTCTACTTTCAATGATTTTATGATTTTTCTCTTTGAGGAATATATCAGTCCCACGAATATTGCTATGGGATTGGGAAAGGACTCTCTCCTTGACTTGCCCCAGTGGTTTAAGCTGCCACCTATCCAGTGACATCTCCCAAACTTTCATCCCAAACTATATCTGGAGCCTTTATCCTTTGCAATGGGACCTCTCCCTTTAGGAGTCCCACAGGTAATTGAAATTTATCATCTCTACTCCCCACCCAATCCTTGAATAATCTACCATGATTAATGGTCCTGTGGTCACTGCCAATCACAGCACTGTGCTGCTGAGAGAGAAAATTCATATTTCTTGAGTATCCACAACTATGCAATGCAAATTTTATCCCTGGTTTATAGATAAAGAGACTGGGGTATACTCTGTCATGCCCCAAACTTGATCCTTTAACAAATGCAGTGGGCTGCACTTTCAAAAAGCATCTAGAATTCTAGTGCATCTTACACATTTGCACATTCCTTGGTTCCAGCCACCATCATATCCTACTGTGGTTACTGCAACAGCCCCCAAACAGGTCAGTCTGCTTTTATACTTGCTCCTCTAAAATCCAGCTGTGCAAAGTCCCCAGAAAATAGACCAGTTATGTTAAAGAAATTGAATCAATAATCAATAACCTTCCAAAAAAGAAAGTTCTAGGCCCAGATGGGTTCACAGGAGAATTCCACCAAACATGTTAAAGAAATGATACCAATTCTCTACAGTCTCTTTCAGAAGATAAAAGCAAAGGGAATACTTCCGAACTCATTTCCATGAGGCCAGCATTACCCTTATATCAAAAACAAACAAAAGCATTACAAGAAAATGACAGGCTAAGATCTCTCCTGAATACAGATGTAAACCTCCTCAGCAAAATACTCTATCTATAAAAGAAATAATTGACAAGTTTGATTCATTAAAATTAACAACTTCTGCTCTGTGTAAGACAATATCAAGAGAATTAGAAGAGAAGCCATAGGTTGGGAGAACATATTTGCAAAAGGCACATCTGATAAAGGGCTGTTACCTAAAATATACAAAAACTCTTAAAACAACCTGACTAAACAATGTGCCAAGATCTTAACAGACATCTCACCAAGAAAGGTATATAGATGGCAAATAAGCCTATGAAAAGATGTTCCATGTTAATCAGGGAAATGCAATTTAAAACCACAGTGCTATATCAGTACACGCCTATTAGAATGGCCAAAATCTTGAACACTGACAATAACAAATGTTGACAAAGATGTGGAATAACAGGAACTCTCATTCACTGCTGGTGAGAACGCTACTTTGGAAGACAGTTTTGCAGTTTCTAACAAAACCGAACATACTCTTGCCCGGCCAGTGTGGTTTAGTGGTTGAATGTCAATCTATGAACCTAGAGGTCATGACTTGATTCCCAGTCAGGGATCACGCCTGGGGTTGTGAGCTCAATTCCTGGTAGGGGATGTGCAGGAGGCAGACAATCAATGATTCTCTCACATCATTGTTGTTTCTTCCTTACTCTCTGAAATCAATTAAAATACATGTTTTTAAAAACTAAACATACTCTTACCACTTGATCCAGCAATCTAACTCCTTGGTATTTACCCAAATGAGATGACAACTATTTTCAAACAAAAACCTGAACCTGGATGTTTATAGTAGTTTTATTCATAGTTACCAAAACTTGGATGCAACTAAGATGTCCTCAGTAAGTGACTAGATAAATTGTGGTACATCCAGATAATGGACTGCTATTCATCTCTAAAAAAAATGAGCAATCAAGTCATGAAAAGACATGGAGGAGCCTTAAATTCATACTAAGTGAAAGAAGCCAGTATTAAAAGGCTACTTATTATATGATTCCAACTACATGACATCTGGAAAAGGCAAAACTATGAATACAGTAAAAAATAAACAGTGGTTGTCAGGGGTTGGGAAATGAATAGGTGGAGTTCAGAGGACTTTTAAGGCAGTAAAAATCTAATATAATAAAAGAGTAATATGCAAATTGTCCATTACCCGAGACACCTAAGCCACGCCCACCAGCCAAGCCATGCCTTCCAGCCAACCAGAATGGCTGTATGAAAATTAGCCTAGCCAAGATGGAGGCCGGCAGCCATGGAGCTAGAGCAAACCAGAGGCTTCTGTTGCAACTGCCTGCCTAGGCTGGCTGAGCCTCTGCTCACAGCCAGGCCCACCAGCCAATCAGAGCGGCTGTATGCAAATTAACCCAGCCAAGATGGAGGCTGGTAGGTGAGCTCTGCACTGGGAGCCTCCGCGGCCGGTATAGCTGTGCTGGGTGTGTCAGCTCAGGGGGGGGGGGGGGTCCGGCCTGGGGCCTCCTCCGGGCATCCAGGAGCACCTGTCCAGGGTCCACTGCCTGGCTCCACCACCCGGGGGCCTCCTTGGGGCGTCCAGGAGTGCTTGTCCTGGGTCAGCTGCCTGGCTCTGCCCCGGGGGCCTCTGTGGGGCATCCAGGAATGCCTGTCCTAGGTCTGCTGCCTGGCTCCGCCTTGGGGGCCTCCTCAGAGGCATGCAGGAGCACCTGTCCAGGGTCCGCTACCTTCATCAACCCCCCAGAGGCCTCCACAGGGCGTGTGGGAGCGTCTGCTGCACAGTGCGGAGAATCCGAAGTCAGTCCGCTGCCCAGCTCCACCCCGAGTGTGTTTGCTCAGCAGCAGGGCCTCACCGAGGGATCCTGCACCAGCTACTGCCCCTGGCTCGCCACCCAGCTCTGCACCAGGTGTGTCCCCTCAGCAGTGGGGGCCCACCAGATGTGTGCAATCATGGGCCCTCCAGTGGGAAATGTCCAGGCCTGCACTCACCAGCCCTTCCACCCCCCAGTGCACGAACCCTGAAGGGGCTGTGGGCAGCCTGAAAATGGCCCTCAGCCCCTCACTCAGGCTGGCCAGGCATGCCAGCAGGGGGACATCTCCCCTGAGGTGTCCAAGACTGCAAGAGGGCACAGACCGGGCTGAGGGACCCCCACCCCCCAAGTGCACAAATTTTTGTGCACCGGGGCCCTAGTACTGTATATAATATTATAATGATGGATTATTATACATTTGTCCAAACTCATAGAATGCTGCCCAAAAGACATCAAGGATAAACAATGGACTTTGAGTAATTGTGATGTGTCGATGTGGGTTTACAATTATACGAAGTATACTGCTCTGGTGAGGGATGTTGATAATGAGTGAGACTATGCATGTGTGGGGGCAGGGGCATAGGAATCATCTCTGTATCTTCCCCACAATAATGCTGTGAACTTCAAACAACTCTAAGAAAATAAAATCTTAATAAAAGAATTCTACCTCTCATAAGAGATCATTATGAAATTAAGTGAGATAAATTCTATGTAATATTTAGCATCATTCTTGGCACAAAATAAATTATCAGTGGCTCTTGACAGTAGAATGATAATGATTATGAGGATGTTCTCGTTCCAGGTGATGAAGCCAGTGACATACCTGGCTAATAAAATCAGTTTAGCATCTTCTGTTAAAAAAGTATTCAGGCCCAGTGGTTGAGCATCAACCTATGAACCAGGAGGTCACAGTTCAATTCCTGGGTTATGTGCTCAATCCCCAGTGGGGTGTTCAGGAGGCAGTTGATCAATGATTTTTCTCTCATCATTAATGTTTTATCTCTCTCTCCCTCTCCCTACCTCTCTGAAGTCAATAGAATAAAAAAGTATTCAGAATAAAAGCCAGGGTCTGCCCTTCACAGTCCCATAGTGAGAAGTGCTGTACCTTAGGAAGGTCAAGGAGGAACAGCCTAGAAAGCTATAACCCCCAAGAAAGGTTTGCTTTTGTTCTGTCCTAAATCCTTTCCTCCTTGAGGAAGTACTATGGAGTTTGCCTGGCACCTAGTCAGGATGCCTATACAGCTATATATTTAAGGACCTTAATACAATACACTTTTAAAAATTCTCCTTTACTTTGAGGTGTTGATCTGCATTTTGTGCATGTCTCAGCTATGCTCTGGGCGGCTGCTCTAATATTTCTGCTGAGGCAGGCAGGGTACACCCACCCGAATGCATTTCATTTAAATGAGATTTGGTCTGGGGCATCTTGGAGATCAAGGAAGACAAAGCAGATTGAAAGCATATGAGAGGCCAGTTTCCCAATGAACTGAAGCATGCTCTGTTGATAGAAACCACTCCACACAGGGCATGGTGGGACACGATGGGGGAGGAGAGAGGGAAGCACTGGGTCAGATTATGGCGTGGAGATGGGAGTTTGGTCAAACCAAAGGGTCTTTCTGGGACCCAGCCATGAGCAAGCAAGCCTCAGCACAGATGTCTGTGATGTGGAGAAAGCCCACATACTTATATTTCAAAACCAATTTCCTGGAGGAGAAGGCAATTCTCAACATGTATTAAGGTCAGACAATACTTTGGGATTGGTTGCCTTTCCCAGGACTCCATAACATTTAGTGTTAGAAAAATCCAAAAAAAACCCCACTTTGGCTCTTGATTATGAAATGGCAAAGGGGAAGCAAAGGGGTTACATTTACTGAGAAGATACCACGTGCTTTTCCTAATGTTTCTCTATCACAGCAGTTACGAAGGTGCTGAGAGAAGCAGTAATTATTATTTGAAGACCCTGATATCCTAGAAGGGCTGTGGACTGGGGAATAGAGACAGAGGGAGGTACATTCTAAGTTGTAAGTAGGGCATTGGAAAGCAAGCTAGGGGACATGGGCAGCTAGGGAACAAGGTCCATTCCAGACCATTCTGGGAGTTCTACTCCAGTTCAGAGGGCTGTTCCAGGTTCTTTCACAGATGACTTTGGAGGCCCCTCAAAGACTTCACAACTGAGATGAAGGAGGAGAGGTCATCCCTATTCCCTTGAAAATGATTCCATCGAGACCATCATGTCAACCTTCTGGGCTAGTGAGCAAAACAATAGTAATACCCATTCAGTCTTCTCAGTGGAAATTACCATCACTTGTCTTTATTTTGTTGTACTGGAAGTAGGATAAACAATGAAAACCTTCTTGCTATACGCATGTCCCAAATGTTGCATGGGACATACTTACACACAAAAATAATGATTTATTGTGTATCTAAGATTCAAGTTTAACCAAGTGTTCTCTATTTTTATTTGCTAAATCTGGCATATCCTTTCATAAGTCACTAAGTAACTTCTTATAAGTGTGTCCCTTTGCAGGCGATGGGAGATAGGTTGACACAGCACAACTTGCAAAATGAGGATGATGATAGAACATGTCCCTGAGGGGTAGTGAGCCTCCCATCACAGAGAGTTCACTGACCAGTTCCCATACCTTCCCTGTACTCTTTTTTAAAAGATATATATTTTATTGATTTTTTCAGAGAGGAAGGGAGAGGGATAGAGAGTTAGAAACATTGATGAGAGAGAAACATCAATCAGCTGCCTCTTGCACACTCCCCACTGGGGTTGTGCCTGCAACCAAGTTACATGCCCTTGACCAGAATCGAACCTGAGACTGAGCCAAACCTGTTAGGGCCCTTCCCTGTACTCTTAATGCCTCACTATTCAGTTCTTGGGGACCAAGAGCATGAACTCTGAGACAATTGTTTGGGTTTGAACCCTGGTTTCACAGCTTGTTAACTGTATGACCTTATATTAAGTAATACAACTCCTCTGTGTGTTTCTTATCTATGAAATGGGGACAATAATAGTAATTGCTCTATAAAGTTGCTTTAAGGCTTGAAAGTACTTAGATCAATGCTTGGACCGTGGAAAGAAACAAATGTTATTTATTATCATTACTCTTTTCATGATAATTCCACAATAACCACATATAAAAGGAGTGAGGCTGGTGAGAATCATGTTGTCACCCCAAAGCTGGAGCAGAATTTTGGGTCTTGGAAGCCTTTGCAGAACCACTATAGGTCAGAGAAGAAAAAGAATTCAGGAACACTTAGTGCAATCCTCTGGCTTTGCAATGAAGAAAAAACTCAAGGTAGAAAGGGCAGATGGCTGGTTCCAAGCCTTACAGTGGTTGGGGGTAAGATTTTGGGGTGAAAAGGCAGATATAGAAAAAAGAACACAGAGGAATTGAGCTAATGGTCAGGAGCCTTTTGCAAGAATTACAGAAGTACAGGATTTTAGGGCCAGCAGAAATGACCATGGCAAATTTTGCACCAGGGTCAGCCTAAGGCAAGTTACTGACATGAGTCCAGTGTTCTTGGGGTTCTATTCTCAGTTTTGCAACCCTGACATTTGCTACATGTCTTTTGGCAAGTCCTCACATTCTCTGGCCTTCATTTTTCCCATCAGCACGATGAAGATAATCATCTTAGCTCTGTCTGCTTCCTGGGATTATTGCAAAACCTTTGGAAAAAATGACACCTTGCTGTATCTCAAAAATTCACTAGCCCACTTTGTCCTTATGGCCTTTTCCCAGCTCATGAGAGTGCTGCCTTCCTTCACATCCTTGGCTTCCAGCCCTGAAATGCCTGGGTATCTGGGCCTCAAGTGATTGATGACCAGCAGATGCCAGTAGGTGGGGTATGGGTGGAGATGGCTCCTCCTTGCTTAGCTGGCTTGTACTACCCATCAGCCTTAGATTGAAGCCATGCAAAGACAGCCTCTGAGCTCAGCTCTTGACCATTGCTTTTTCAACTGAGCAGAGTAGCCTTGCTAAAAAGCACATCTGATCTTGACATTTACCAATCCAACACTGTGCATTGGTGTAACACTGGCTGCTAACCCACTTCCATTTATTACCTCTCACCCATACTATTGAACCCTAGCTAGCCTCTCTGTACCCAGTGACCCTTGCTCAAATCCATTCCTTTCAAAGTCATAAAGAGATTCTTCTAAAATAAAACCTAAGACATCTCTCCTTCAAACCCATCATCCATTAAAGCTGTGCCCTCTGCCTTAAATAGCTTCTTCCTTTCCTCCTCACTGAACTCCCTCCCTCATCTGGTTGACTCCTACATAACTATTATAACTCAACTCAAGAGTTCCTTCTTCCACAAAGCATCCTCTGAGGCTCTTCTCCATTCCCACACTAGAGAGATGTCCCTCCCTTGGCCGTCACCATGGAGATGCATCCATCTCTCTAGAATTGTACTGGTCACATTGTGCTCCTGTGAAATGAAAGTTCTTTGAGAATAATACTGTCTTACTCATCCTTTACCTCCTCTCTTTTTCTAAAGACAGTGACCTTCAGGGCGGGATAGCATCTATATCATCTGGGACCTTGCTAGAAATACAAATTCTTGCCCCCCCTCATCCGCCCCCGCAGTCCTATTGTATCAGAACTCAGGGAGTGGGGCCAGCAAGCTGAGCTGTAACATGACTTCCAGGTGATTCCGGTGCCCACTCAGATCTGTGGAGCACTGAGCTAGAGAGATCCCTGTGGGGCGCAGCCAGAGTGTTTTGGACAGGTTCAAGCTTTGGACTACTGAGAGGGCACAGTCCTCTCATTGCCACATGCAAGTCCCAGCTTGCATGGCAGAGCCCTCAGTTATAGCCAATAGCTATAGTTGTGAGCTTGAGCCTGTGGCCCCATGTGCCTGAGTGATAGAGTTCAGGTGCATGTAGTGGAGTGGGATTGAAACTAATGAGAATGTTGTAAAGAACTTGATCATGCCCTTACTTTGCCTCATGGCATCTGCTATAAAATGAAGACATGGCTTGTGGGGTGGTCATTATCTCTCTCCAGTAAGGCGGGGAGGGGGTGGGGAGTGCAGCATCCCATCGGCACCCAGCTTTCATTCTCTTGTCTGTCTTTTCTAAGCCTTTCACCACCCCCACTCAGGGTCACTGAATCAGGCTGAGCTGGCATGGCACATAAGGTGCCCTAGGGCTGAGTATGCCATGGCCGTGCTGCCTCCCCACAGACTCCCCTGTCTCTTGCCTAGTTTACTGAGACAGTTCCTCTGTGGGCTTCCTCACCCGTCACCTTCCAATCTATTTTCCACACTACAGCCAGAATTTCCTTTTTATAATGTTAGAGCCCTACTCAAAAGCCTTCAGTAGCCTCCTTTTGCCCTTGGAATTGAATCCAGGCTCTCACATGGCCTACAGAGTCCTGCATGATCTGGCCTTGCTTTTTCCTCCAGCCTCATCCCTCATCTCCCTTCATGAATTCTCCATGCTGGCCTGCTTTAACTCTCAGACCAAAAACTCCTTCCTGAGATTGTGTGCTGGGGCGGGGAGGGCCGAGAGGGACATGAGTGAGTCATCTTCTCTGTCCTTGAGGAGGGTCAGTCAAGTAGTAGAGAGAGATATGAACACAAACACTCAGATTACGGGAAGCAAAGCAATAGAGCTACGCACCTGGTACAGAAGCAGCAAAGACAAATTCTGTTTTGGGACTTCCATTTGGTGGTGATTTCCAACTGTTTCTAAAGCTCAGAGGTGTAGGTTTCTCATTTCATTGCCTGAGCCTTAGCCGCCTTTCGTGTAGTATAGGGGTGCTGCCCACCACATAGGGGCTTGGGGAGGGATGCACCAGAGTGCCCCTAATGCATGCTTGAGTACAGTGCGGGCCTGTAGCATGGGCTGAGCAGGTACTAATTCTCTCTTCTTTCCGGGACAGGTTCAAGTTTAGATCTTGAGGGGACCTGAGCTTCAGCGGGAAACTAAGTATGTCCTGAAAAACTGAGGAGTGAAGGAGCAGGCTGGAGAGTAGGCCTCCCGATCAAGGAAATTTCCCCTGCACAGTGAGAAATCTCAGCGTGGGTGTGGTAGCGAATGTGAAAGTGGAACTTCCCTGCCGGCCCTGCATTTACCAGAAGGGGCAGCCGGGCTTGCAGAGGCCTTACAGAAAGAGCAGCAGCTGAACAGGAACTGGGCCCCGGTTCTGGGAAGCTGGACTTCAGGGGCAGAGCCAGCAGCCCAGTGTTTACAAACTCCAAGAGCACCTGCTCTCAGATGGTGTCAGAGCAAGTCCCCGTGAGCTCTTGGCACCAGTCCTCCTGGGCTGGGGAGTAGCAGAGAAAGCTGCTATCACTTCTCCAGTGCCCAGGGCTCCGCCTCTCCACACTGACAGCCCAGCTATGGCTGCTGGGAGGAGGTGGAGACCCAGTGTAGGCTAAGTGGCTGCGATGTTCATTTGTTTAATCTTTCATCTACTCCCTCTTTCCTCATCTGTGAAATGGGAAAAGGAATTTCTTCCTGTCTATTTGGAACGTACATGGTGGGGAAGGGGGAAGGGAGGATTGCTATAGAGATGAAGTGGGATAATTCAATCATCCATTTATTTAATGCACACTGAGCCTCTGCTGTAATAATGATAATCATGCCCAGGAGGTGTCAGGTGCGATGTAACTACCTTAATCCTCACAGTCACTTTCTCAGTTAGCGGCTGTTTTTCCATTTACAGATGAGGAAACTGAGGCTCAGAGAGAGGACCTCACCCAGATCACACAGCCAGTCAAATGAGCAGGAATTTGATCAAGAGCTGACTGATCACTGGTCCTGTGTTTACAGCCACAAATGGGACCTAAGTCTTATCTCCAGGGCTTAAGTGAGGGATCTTCAAGGTCAGGAATTACCATCTACCACCTCTGAGTCTGCAGTGCCTCGGCCATGGCCCAGCATCCAGTAGCTGCTCATCAAAGGCGGGTGGGCACACGGAATCCCTATAAAACAAAGTGAAACACAGCAGTCTGGTAGGCAGGCAGCATATGAGTTAACATGGAGCTTGCCTGCAAAGGGCCCTGTGGGGATTGTGCTGGGTGAGTGTGCATCAGTCAGGGTCTCAAGAGCCTGCCGGTGGCTCCCATGAAATACTTAGAGGAGGCTTATTTGCAAAGGTGCATGTGTAGAAGAATCACAGGGGAGAACGTAGGAGGGAGTAGCTTCTGAACTCCTCCCACTAGGAGAGTACTGCAGAGCTGAACATCTCAGGAGGAGCAGGGAGGGACAGGGACAGGGACAGGAACAGTGACTTTACAAGGAGGGACCTGAGAGATACATTCCCACTCTCCCTCTGGTCTCCTTCTGAAGCTCCCAATTGACCAGGAACCACCAATCAGCCTCCTGAGAACAGAGCAGAGGGGGGAAGGTGGCGTGTGGTCCAGAGAGGAAAGAAAGACCTGCCCAGATGGGGAGAGTATGCAGGTGTTCTCTGGAAAGCAGAGCTGGCAAAGGCTTATTGTCAAGGGAAGGTGTATACACTCTCACTGTCCAGAGGGCTTGGAATACTCCAAGTAGTTTGGTACAGCAAAGACATTGGGAATGAGAGTCCGGGTGGTTGGAAATGAGATTGGAGGCAGGAGCTGGGTTATGGAGTGTTAGGCAGGGAACCCGATCCCTCCAGCACTATGGGACCACCATTTAAGCAGGGCAGTAACACATGTGGGTTTGCATTCTAGACAATTTCTTTGACCGCAAGGCGGTGAATGATTGGAGGAAGGAAGGGAGAAGGGGTCTAGAAGCTGGAGGATCCCTAGGGAGCCTACTGCAGCAGTCCTGGAGAGACAAGACTGAGGGTCTGAATAGGCAGAGGCACGTCCTCCCTTAAGTAAAAGGAAGACAGACCAGACCCGTGGGGTTTGGTCCTACCCCCACTAGCACCTTTGTCTCCCTTCAGGGCATGCTTGGAGCAGAGGAGGCCCAGTGCTTAAAACCAGAGTGAGGTCACCACTTCTTGGGGAGAGTCTGGATTCAATTTCTTTTTGTGTGGAGAGAGGTTGTGAAGAGGACTTTGGGTGAGACTGCAGAGGGGCAGAATGCTTTGGCCACACAAGAGAAAGAGAAGGAAAGGAAAGGTCAGAAGATGAACAGGAGGACCTCTCTGTGTTGTTAGAATGTGTGGGAGGCCGTGACCTGGAGAAGAAATGGACACTAGGAAACGCACTGGAGGGGAATAGGTAGATCTCTGTGATCGTTTATGTTTTATTTTTTTGCTGCTGTTGAATACCACAGGGAGATGGGAGAGGAGGAAAGGCTTAGGAGACATGGACAGGATCAGAAGCAAACAGCTTGAGGTGCTGAGAGGTTGGGAGGACAAGCAAAGAGCCTGAGGTGAGTTTAGAAGGACATGACATCTGTAGTCAGGGCCCATCACAGAAGGACTGACTTATGTTTGGGGGCATTTATTAGCTTCTAGGGATTATTTTGAAGGGCATGTTTTCTTCATCATTGAAGTGTACTTGTGTCTATTCCTGACAATAAAGTAGGTGACAGCATAATAGGACGGGAGCTGGAATAGAAAAAAACTCACCACCTTACAGTTACATTAGTATAGCATCAGACAGCGCCTTCCACTCACCGAGATTATAGCTGGACAGAGGCTTCTAGATCTCTCACTTCCTTTAAATGGGGAAACTGAGATTTAACAAAGGGGAAGTAACTTCCCAAATTACATGCGTACACTCCCACGGGATTCTCCTGTCAGTATTTCAGCCATCGTGAGAGGAGACGGTATAGTGCAGGAGTTGCTAAATTATTCCTATACAGCTCCAGATACTACATATTTTAAGATTTTTGGGGTCACATATGATCTCTGTTGCATATTCTTTTCTACTTTGTATTTGTTAAACACCCCTTTAAAATGCAAAAATCAGTCTTAGCTTGCAGGCCATACAAAACCAGCCACAAGAAAACAGGCCCTGTAAAAAGCATAATCATTGGCTTTTGACCTGGGTTTACATTTTGGTTCTGTTCTAAAAGGCAGGAGGATTTGGAGCAAGTCATTTAATCTTCTTTCCCTTCTTTTGTAAAATGACCGCACCTGCCTCCCCAGCTCCTGGGAGGTCAGAAGGAGGTGCTTCCTCTCCTCACATCCTAGCCCTGCCATCTGTTTGCAGCGTGTTTCTCACTAATTAAATCTGCCTCAGTTTCCTTATCTGAAAAATGAAGGTAATAGTAGTCCCAACTTTTTATGAGTGTCTTGTGGATGAAATGCTGTAAATGTAAAACTCGTAGAACAGTGCCTAGCATGTATAAGTTGTCCATATTTTTAATAATATTATACAAACATCTAAGGGACCTGGTTCAAGGTCAATGTTTGGCAAATGGTAGCTTACTGTGGCAGCCATGCCCCGACACAAAGCAGATTCTAAGAAAGTAAGGAGGATAGTGCCATAATGCAAGGGCCTGGTTTTGCACGAGTTCAGCTACAGTTCACTCTTGATTTCTGTCCTGTGGGATGAAGCAAGCATGACTGGCTGCCTGAACGTGAGCTCTGTCTCTCTGTCCCGAGCGCAGGACTCCCCCACCATCAGATAAGTACTTGCGTAACCTAAGCCCATTTTGATCTCAGCAGAGATCTATGTACTCATGCACACACTTGGCAGCCACGGGCTGCAGATCTGGTGCTCTTGCTTGTGGTTTGAACTATGTTATCAATACTTGTGAGTGTAAACTTGGGAGATCAAAGCTCTGCAGGTCAGGAAGGCTAATATTTAAATTCCAGACTTGCAGGCACAACTCTGAAATTCCATGGCTCAGACTCAAGTTCGAGTACCAAATCAAGTTAAACATTTGTTTGACAGAGTTGTAGGGCTCTGGAGTGTGGGTGGGGTTTGCATTTAGAGAAATTGGGGGTCTGCCCAGAATGGAATTCTGTGAAATTCTGGCTGAGAACAGTGTGTAGGTTCAAAGCTCTGTGTGACCCTACTTGGAGCAGACACATTTTCATGGCTCAGATTTGATATCACAGAGGAGATATTTGAGTCTCTGGAAACAATATATTCTGCTGCTCTCAAGCAGTAAGACCTGGAGACACCACTAGCACTTATCTTGCAAGATAATATAAAAGCTAGATATAGTGGACATATATTGCCTAGATATTACAGGCTCTTATCTCATGCTCACTCTATATTTCTAATTGTCCCTATTTCCATTGTTCTATTTTCCTCATCACTGCACACATTCAGACCAAAGCCTATGTCCTTGGGAGATATAAAATCACCTTTTGTCTGCCCACTTCATGCGGTTCAGTAAGCCTTGGTGAGTACATTTCACATGTTGGCTAGAATGTAAGGCCCTCAGTAGAGTGGTCTGTACTACTTATAATATGATGCAAATGACTTGGAAATAGAATGTACCTAGGCCTGTGGGTTCGTGGACAACAGAGTCATTCCTCCTAGTAGCAGTGGATTAGTTCTCATGGATGAGCTGTACCTTCAACCTCTTCCCCAGTGTAGTGTAACAAATAACCCTAAATCCAAGAAACTTAGGTTCTAATCTCGGTTCTGCCACTTTTTGAACTGTGTCATTTGAAGCATATACTCTAACCTCACCTAACCTCAATTTTCTTGTCTGTAGAATGGGGATCATTACAGTATCTACCTCATGGTGGTGTGGGAAGAAATGATGAGATCATCCATGTAGATACAGCCCTTGGCACTGTCCCTTGTAAAGCTAGCATACAGTAAATCCTTTTAGCTGCCCTCATTTTAAAAGGGAATAGACTTTACTTTTCATCTTAAAAACATGGTATTCTATTGAATTCTGATGTATAATCAAATTATTTATATCTCACATTCAGGTAATGCTTTTAACACTTTTATAGTAAATTGAAACATACAAAATTGCCAATATTTGACCAACTGTGACCTACAAAAATGGTAACTTCATAATAACTTGTCAAAGCACCCTGTTCCTCAATGTCTCATTGGATCTCCACAACAACTCTGTGAGGGCGTCAGCATCTATGAGGTTTCTTCCCACAGTCTTTTTCTAAAAGCTTCTCCTCCTCCCCCAATCCACATGGGTGCTGAGACATCATCATGATCAGTGACTACTGTTTGATCCAAAGGTAAGCATATGGACTAGCTGAACCAACAAGTCCTTTCCCTTAATTTTTTTTTTTTTTTGTAGAGTCCTAGAGAGTTTTGCTAGCCTTTCTCCAGTAACTGAAGTTATTAGGTATTAAATTCTGAAGCAGTTGATGGCTATGTTTTCTGCCATTCATTTATCCAGTTGGTGTTTATTGTGCATCTTCTATGTTCCAGGCACTGTGCTAGGTGCAAGAGATTTAGAAATTAAGATCCTTTTTCTCAATGAACTTAATTGTACTGGAAAAGACAAAAAGCAAGCAAGGAAACAAATAGGTAAGTTAAGGCAGAGTGTGATACACACTGTGCTGGGACTGTGTGGGAAGAGCTAGAAAGCAAAGAAAAAGAGAGGCATGCAACAGGCTCACTGATAGAAGCAGAGAAAATTTTGGGTGGAGGGGAATACCAGTGGGATTTGCGTTTCTGATTCCAGCAGCACCTGTGGCCCTGCTTTCTCGCTGTCTCCCCAGCACCTTGGTTATTCAGCCCTCCTTAGATCTCATGAGCTGCCAGAAATTTTCTTGCATTATTATAGTTGAACTAGGTTAGGTTTCTGCGATTTGCAGTCGTAAGTATCCATTCTAATACAGCAGTCTAGATGGGAATAGTTATTCTTCTCCCTGAATAAATGAAGTACTTATTTGGGAAAGTAGGTCTGAAACTTAAACCACACAAATCCTTTTTGGATATGTAGGTTGAGTATAAATCATGTAACCTGGGAATGTTACATGAGATTAAAAAAATAATTTGTCAATTTGAATTGGGTCATTGCTGTCTTCACCATCTTGCACAGCTTCTTATGGTCAACAATATGGGAAGATTGATAGGATCAGAGTGTCTGGAAGTAAAAAGAACTTCAGGATCATGAAATCAGACCTCATTTTACAGATGTGGAGATAAAGACTCAGAGCTGATCCATGACATGTTCAAAGTCACAGCTTTGTACTTCTAATTGTCCCTGCTATTCCCATTGTTCTATCCCCCTCACCACTACAAATGTGCAGACCAAAGCCTATCTCCTTGGGAGATATCAAATCATCTTTTGTCTGCCCACTTCATGCAGTTCAATAAACCGTGATGAGTACATTTCACACGTTAGCTAGAATGTAAGGCCCTCAGGAGAGTAGTCTGTATTACTTATACTATGATGCAAAAGTACATTCTACTTCCAAGTCATTTGCATTGTATTATAAGTAGTGCAGCTAAGACCTCTGGGGATCTGGACCAGGGTGGAGCAATGGAGGTGAAGAGAAGAGGATGGTGTCAGATGTGCCACAGAGATAGAATTGATCAGACTTCCCAGTGGCTTGGGTATGGGGAAAGATGGACGTGATCTGAATCGACAGTTAAGTCATGGGTTTTTGCCTTGAGAAGCTGAATAGATGGTGTTGCCACTCACTATGGGTAACTGGGAAAGATGAAGACTTGAGGAGAAAACAAACAAACCAAGAGCTCTGTTTTGTGTGTTACTCTGCACTCTTGTACAACAAGAGACCCATAACTGACAAAGTAAACCTGAAGAGAATCCACAGAAAACCTTAGAGGACTGAGCTCATTGATTGCTGCTCAGTTGCTACACAGCTGGCCATCTGGTCCCCTTATCCCTTATTGATTAATCAATGGGGAGCAGCCTGAAAAGTAATCAGCACCATTATAGCAAACCACAGAGAGGAATGCAGACACTACCAGAGATCCAACCTAGCACTGAAGTTACCATGTCAGACCCCACAGGGAGATGCGGAGCTGGGTGGGGAGGAGTGCCCTAGGACCTAGAGTCTAGGTAGAGGGAGAGCACGAGCTCCAGCAGTTTGGGAGGGCAGGATCACTGAGCGCTGGACAGAGTCAAGGGCACTCACCATAGACTCACATTTTAGAGGATGATCAATGCTTTATGTTGTAGGTGAGAGGTAAATACAAGGACAGGCCACTATGTAATCAAGCTGGAAGAAGAAGCATTTCATTCATTCATTCATTCATTTATTCACTCAACAAATTCTTATTGAGTCCACTCTTGTGCAAAGCTATTCTAAGTACAAAAACATAACAATGGGCCTACCATGGTGGCTCAGTGGTTGAGCGTTGACCTATGAACCAGAAGGTCACTGTTCGATTCCTGGTCAGAGCACATGCCTGGATTGTGGGCTCAATCCTTGATCTGCAGGAGGTAGCTGATCAGTGGTTCTCTCTCATCACTGATGTTTCTATCTCTCTCTCCCTTTCTCTTCCTCTCTGAAATAAATAAAAATATATTTTTAAAAAACATAACAATAAATGGCACAAAGATTGCCCTCAAGAAACTTACATTTAGCAGAAAGAGACTGGCAGTAAACAAGTAATGTGGTCCCTGTATGTCAGGGCTAGATGTGTGCTATGGAGAAAAATGTGGTGTTTTGCGCAGTTGGAGCATTCTGTTCCCGGCCCAGTGGAGCTCAGCCTACAGAGAGTGGGCGTAGAACCCAGTCGCGCTCTGTTCACCGCGCTCTGCCCAGCAGCTGGTGGCTTTCATACCAATGAAGCCTTCTTCCTCTTTCTTGGCACAAATCACTGAGGCTGAATGTACAGGGGTGGGGAGGGGACAATGAGGTCAGAGAGCCCTGTAAGCGATTGTTGGAACCTTGGGTTTTACTCTGAATGTGGTGTTGTCAGAACAAAATGGGAGTGGCGGGGAGGAGAGGGATGGAGAGCAGAGAGAGGCCCCCTATATTTGTCCCAAGCCTATGTCCTTCACCTGCCCATGCCCTTGCCCCTGCCCTGCTTTCGCCAGTACATTCTCGGCAGGTGGGTGAAAGAAATCAGAAACTTTCATTCTTTCTCTCTGCAATGACATCTACCAAATCTCTGATTCTCTATTGACCTTTTACAGAAATCTCACCAGAAATTTTCAAGTATGATGGGGAGAGAGGTAAACCTACTATTTATTTCAAAACACATAGCCCACTTCACCCCTAAGGTGTCTTCTTGGTGGAAAGGCTCCAGGAGGAGGGAAAGATGTCAGGGAACCTGGACTCTGCCCCTGTCTCAGTATCTCCTTGGTAAGTCCATCTCCCTCTGTGGGTGGGGTTAGGGGCTCAAACTTTATTCTCTCTAAACACCTTTCCCACTATAATATTCCTGAGCACTCACCAACCTTTTTCTTCTCAGAGTTTCCCCACCTTCAGGCTCTGGTGTGTGCACTGTTGAAAAAGGAGGGGGAGGTTCAGGGTGGAGAGGGGACTTGGGGCTGGGCGGCTGATTGGCATCAGCCTGGTCCAACACCGAGGGGCCCTGGGCAGCTGGAGCCGCGGGGGTCCTCCGTGGTGACTGCTGGGGAAAGCACCCGCTCTCCTTGTAGAGGGGACTCTGACAGGCTAAATCCAAACCAGATGTGCACAGAGAGAGCAGGGCTTATTACAAAGTGTTGTGAAATGCCCCAGGGGAGGTAAATAAGCAAAAACAGGCCAGTTGCCTAGCAGCACTTAAAACAAGCAGCAGCTCAATTGGCATTGGCCAGGGCAGAACTGCTTTCTGCTGGGGGAAGAGGGACAGGGAGGGTTTGAATCTGAGGAGCACCCAGGGGGCCTGCTCCCAGCAGCCCAGCCCACTCCCTACAGCCACTTCTGCTCTCTGGGGTGGCAGGGTTTGTGTTGGCCCTGCCTAAAGGCCTCCATAGCCTCGGGGAGTCTTGCACTCAGCCAACCCCACAGGGTCAGGGTAGGGCCTCTCAGTGGGGGAATTAGGGTCAGGGAGGGAGACTCCTGAGCACTGTGCTCTGGCTGCCTGCACCCTGAGGGGAACAGGGAACACAGCTGCAGAGACCTGCTCAAGGTCTCCCCTGTGCCCAATGCCTGTGCTGTACACGCGACCCTTCCTCCTTCATTTCTTCACACACAATATACTCCTTGAGCACCTGTCATGTCCTAGGCACTGGGACTGACCCCAGAGGTAGACAAGAAGGAGTAAAAGAGACATAGACTCTTCCCTCTCCACCTGTGGGAGGAGACAGATATTAAACAAGGAATCACACCATTAGATGCTGGATTGTAAATTGTGCTGGGGTGCCTAGGGAAAAGGGTGGCATGGAACAGGAAAGAGGCAGGTAGGATTTCACAGAGCATTGAGGGAAGGCCTCTCTTAGGAAGGTAAGTTGAGACTTAAAAAATGAGTAGACATCAGCGGGGACAATAAGGGGAAGGGGTGTCTCAGGCAGTTGAGCAGCAGTGAGAAGGGCCCAAGGCAGGGCAGACTTTCTGCTTAGAAGACAATGACAAAAGGGAGAGGGTTACAGAGTCTGAGGAGGGAGGGCGACAGGCAGGCCCTTACATGAGAAGGATGTGGTTTTTGTCCTAAGTGCAACAGCAACAATAACAAAACATTGGGGTTTATTTGTTGATGATAATACTGGGGCAGTGTCAGGAGCCCTGAGTTGATCAGACACATTGGTAAAAATTATTCCTGGGTATCACAAGACAGGGGATGAAAAGGTCCATTAGAATTTTCCTGCATAATCCCAGCTAAAATGCTAATGGTTTGGTTTCAGAGGAGAGGAGGAAATAAAGAAGTGGAGAAATTCAAGGTATATTTTCTATTGACTCCACTAGCACAAGTCAGGACTTCTTACCCATTCACAAGGCTGAGTAATGTGTCCCAGCCACACAGCTCCCTTAGTAGGTGGTGCAGGAAGGAAAGCTCTGGAATCAGAGCTCAGACCTTGGTGACTCCTAAGCCCGTGCTCTGCTCCTGATGCTGCACTGCCTCCAGTATCATGTGACTTCACTTCTATGTGGAATCGAAAACACGAAGGAAATGAACAAACCAAACAGAAACAAACTCATAGATGCCGAGAATAAATGAATGATCACCAGATGGGAGATGGATAAAAGAGATGAAAGGGATTAAGAACTATAGATTGGCAGTTATAAAAATAGTCCTGGGGATGTAAAGTATCACACATGAAAAATAGTCAATCACATTGTAATACCCAGGTGTGGTGTCAGGAAGGTGCTAGACTTATTTGGGCGGTCACTTCCTAAGTTATATAAAGGTCTAATCACTATGTTGTACACCTGAAATTAATATAATATTGCATGTCAACTCTAATTGAAAATTAAAAAAAAATTTTTTAAAGATTGATTTTCTCCAATCACCTGCTATAGATGCAGAGCCAACCATAGGGGTAGAGTCGCAACAGGAAGGGAGGGTAGTGTGTGTGTGTGGAGGCGGGGAGGAGAGATAGATGGAGAGCACAGCATATGGTGTGTGTTTGCACAGCTTCTCACCTGTGTGTGGCAACTTTGAAAGGCATCTCTAGCTACTGTCATAATTAGCCCCTTTCAGGCCATTGTTTATCCCCCAGCAATGATGGAGACACACCCCTCCTCCTTGGGGGAGAGTGGAGGCATCTGGACTGGGAGTCAGGAGCCCAGAGACAGGCTTGGACCCCAGACCTGCCTGTGACCTTAGCCCAGTTTATGAGCTTCTGCATTTTTGTTTTGAGAATCTACCAAATAGACATAGTAATACCTGCTTTGCAGGGTTACTATGTTTAAGGAGATATCGGTAATCAACTTAGTGCCTCCCACAGAAGTATAGAGTGTCCATCTCTCTCATGGCAGCCAGGAGGTCTGCACTCCACACCCATAGTGGATGTCCCCCTCTCCTCTCAGTTTCTGCTGCTTGGCAAAGCACTGGCCTGTGAGTTGGGAGACCTGAGCCCTTCTCCAGCTCTGCTGCTGACTTGCTGTGTGACTTCGGTGAGATTTTCACATCTCTGAGCTTCAGGTACTCTCACCTGTAGAATGAGAGGGTTGACCAGAGGGGATGCTAAATCTGGGCATATAAGAAGACCCTGCTGTTTATTAGAGCTTCTCTGGTAGGGGAGGTAATGGAGAAGCAGGACACACAGGATAATATAAATACAAAATTTTTGAATTAAATGTGGATATTTTTCCCTATACATGTTTACCATCCCTCAAAGATTCTTCAATTTGGATAAATCTGTCCTACACAAGAGTTGCTTGTAGTCTCACAGATGGCTCTCTGGTCTCCTGTTCTACCTCGTATTTCTCTCACTCAGAGACAGTTCATCATCCATGAAGTTGTAGGATTGGGTTCTGCTCACTGCTGGAGAAAAAAATAACCAGTAAGCATAAGCAGGATGCTAGAATGACGCCTGTGGATCTGGGTTGGAGTTGGAGACATCAGAATAAGCTCCTGTTTACTTCAATGAAGATACACATGGGTAGAGATGATGTATGTGTAGGTGAGTAGACACTCTTCACAGAGAGGGCCTAGAAGCAGAGATGCTCCAATAACAACAGTACGACTTTAGTGTTCAGGTCTCAGGTTCTAAACACCAATAAAGGAAACCAGGATTCCTTGGAGAAATATGAGCCTGATGTATCACATATAGCATCAGAAGAAGAAGAAGAAAAAGCAAGTGTTAAAAAGAAAAGAATGAGGAATGTCAAAAGAAAAGAGCATAGGAACCAACCTGAAGAGTGATCCCAGTGGCCAAGGCTGGAACAATTTGAGCAACACAATAAATTACAATTAAGACAAAATAAATAACAATTGCATTGGATTATAATTAAATAAATACCTATGAGTCCATATTGACATAAATAAATGGCTGATTGAATAATAAGTAAATGGGTGGAGGGAGATGAGTCCATTTGCCTGACAGAACATTTCCAATAATAAATGTGAAAGGCATGAGGGAGACAGAAAATCAGCATTAAAATGCTGCAGTAATAATTGCCTCAGGCAAGATCCACAGATGAATGCTGAAATTAAGGATAAACAAAATACTTGCGTAGCCTCAAACTGTCTTCCCCCTGCATATGTACTAATTACTGCGGTGACTTTAACATATGTCCTGAATTCCTTGATACTCCTTTCTCCAGAGGTGGAACTTAATTTCCTGCCCTTGACAGTGGGTTAGACTTAGTGAGTCACTCACTTCTAATGACTAGACTATGGGAAGGAAAAAGAGCAGCTTCCTAGTAGAGACACCTACAAGACACCACTGTAACAATATGCTCAAGGTTAATGTTACCAGTGACAAGTCATGTTGAAATGATGCACCCACTGATCTAACGTGATGAGATGGCAAAACATCTCTGTGTATTCTTCTGCAAAATCCATAGCTTCAGTCTGACCACAAGAGAAACATCAGATTAACACAAACTGAAGGATGTTCCACACAATACCCAATCAGTATCAAGGTCAAGGTTATGAAAGACAAAGGAAGATAGAGAAACTGTCACAGGTTGGGGGAGATTAAGGAGCCAGGATAAGTGACCACAGTGTGGTCATGTAGACTGGGTCCTGGAACAGAAACAATGACATCGGTGGAAAAACTGAGGAAGTCCACATCACACCTGTAGTCTAGTTCATAGTCATGTACCAAAGTTAATGTCTTTGGGTTGACAAATATACTATGGTGATATCCACACCGGGTGAAGCTGGGGGAAAGGTATATAGAAATCTCCGTGCCATCTTGGCAAGTTTTCTGTAACTCTAAAATTGTTCCAAAGGAATTCAAAACATTTAAGAGTGTAAACTCTCCCAGGGTAAAGGTCATACTGTGTACATTTTCTCTCTCTTCTTGGATTTTGTAGCAGTGCCAAGTATTCTCAAGGAGTCCTTGTAGACAAATGCTCATTGGAAGTGTGTCCTAGTCCTGTCTGACTCCTCCGCATGAACTAGTGGTGGCATGTAGGGACTCTGGGAAACAGGAGAACAGGGTTCCAATTTGGGCTTCATGATGAATGACTCTGTACACCTTAGAAAGCTCACTTAATCTCTGAGTCATATATTTCTTCATCTGGAAAGTGGAGACAAAAATACTACATGCTTTATAAGGCTCTGAGGATTAAGTGAGACAATGCATTGTGAGAAAAAGCTTTGTAAGTTGCAAAGCCCTGTGTAAATATTCATTGTTGTGTTGACACACAGATAATGATCAACGAGAAACCCAACCTGAATGGGTCGGTGTTTCCCCAGCTCTACACCAGACACACCTACGCACAGTCACGGGTATAGCCTTCCCTTTCAGTGCTCAGCTGATCCAGCCACTCATCCACACACACATTGGGTATGTTGAGCATATACAGGTACAGACCTCTTTCTGACATGGACATTCTCACCTCTATCTTCTGCTTGCTTCTGTTCATAAGAAGGCAAAGAGAAAGGAGGATATCTGGTTGTTTCATAAAATCAGATATTCTTTCCAAAATATAACTCTCTCCAGTTTTAATATGGTGATATATAATAATAATAATGCCTGCCATCCATGGGAGGGATCTAAGAGTTGATCAATACTTCTAAGATTTTAGTCATTTTTGCTTCATCTTCATTTTTGCCATATCTGAGTATCATTATCATCTCTGATTTATTTTAACATGCTTCGGTATTGAGTCAGTGAGCTCTGTAAATCTGTGAATTTATACCCTGAGATGTGATGTTGCTCTGAGCAGGAAAACACACTGCAGGGGTATTTAGTGAACATTTGTTCAGGAGTATTTAGTAATCCAGAGGTTACACTCCAGAGACATCTGTTACATTTTAACTATTAATAATTTTATCTTTTAATTTCTTTTTAAAAATTTTGTTTTATTGCTTTAAGTTTAACAAAGAGTGTTAAATAAGTCTCCATTTTTTCCCCTTGACCTTCCCTCCTCCCCTCCCCCCCAGTGTCTTGTGTCCATTGATTATGCTTATATGTATGCATACAAGTCCTTCAGTTGATCTATCATCCCCTCCCCCAAGTCCTCCCCAGCCTTCCCGCTGTAGTTTGACAGTCTGTTCGATGCAGCTTTTATAAGTGAAGAACAATGAGACAGAACATGACCTCCAACTCCCACAAGTTCTTTACCACCTGCTTTCCTGCTTGCTCACCCTCTAGGGCCACCCAGCCTCACTCTGCGCATCCTGCAATCACTGCTGTCCTCAAGCCTGGGAGGGACCTGGGCCTGGGCAGAGGGAAGGTCAGGCCTAAGCATCTTATAATACCTTGGATAAGGCATGGGAGTACGTGTTGCCATCTCATGCTGGTGGGTGATGGGCCAGAGGCTGTGTGCTGACAGAAGCAGGCTTCTTACTCACACCTGGCCTGGGTTCCAAGCATGTCCTAGGATGGAGGTTTAAAGATCTTTGGAGGTTTCCTGGCTTCCATGAGCTGGGATGGCAGGCACTGGGAAGTTAGGGTTGACAAATATAGTATCAGAAGAAGAAGAAGAAAAAAAAGCAAGTGTTAAAAGGAAAGGAATGAGGAATGTCAAAAGAAAAGAGCATAGGAACCAATCCAAGTATAGCTAGCTCAACTTCCTCTCACCCTGCCCCCTGGTCAGGGTAAGGCAGGCGCATCAGCACAGTGGTGGCGAGAAAGAGAACCCCATCAGGCCAGAGTGAGGAAATGTGCATCCTGCCTTGCAAGGCCAGCTTACACTTACTCTGCAAATATGTATCTTCATGCCCAGGAGTGCTCTATCTGCTGGCTCCAACCTTCCCAAATATGGCTGATGTTTGCCTCTTGTGGCCATCTTGAGGCACCATCTTGAAGGCACCCTTAGGGACAAGCCTTGAAATACAAAAGTGTAATTTGAGTGATTGTGCGTATAAGTTTAAATACAAATACAACATTTGTATTTAAAGCTGGCATGATGAATGGTAAAAATTAATACTGATAATTTCAATTTTTTAGTTTTATTTACTTACATTAAATAGGGAATAAAAATACCATGACAAATTGATAGACAATAGAAAGAGAAAAGGAAAATCTTTATATGTACCATTAATGGCACTTTCCCCCTGCTTTTTGAACAAGGGCTCTGCATTTTCATTTTGTGTTGGGCTCTGCGAATTGTGTAGCCAGCGCAGTGTACAGGAAACAGGTAATAAATAAAATTCTGGCTTAAAGTCTGGCTCGTAGTAAGCCTACTGAGCCCATGGACCCACCCAGTGGTAATTTTCTTAGTTCAGGAGTATATAATTGGAATTTATATATTTAGCTATTGAAGTAGTTCCACATTAAATTCTTGGGTTGTGGGGCAAGGGCTATCATGGCAGGAAAGACAAAGAGACCAACTTTGAAACTGTTCGCCACCCAAGCCAAGACAGTAAATCAAGAACAATCATACCTGGAGGTAGTAGGGGATTAGTCTCCCCATTAGACACTTAAAAATGGCAGCAGTGGTGGCCCCATATAATTCACCAGTCTAGTCCCTGCAGAAAGCCGATAGATCTTAGAGATTGAAGACCACTGCAGACTTAAGTCAGTAGCACCCCTGGTGGCAGCCACTGTGCCGGATGCAGTAACCCTGCTAGAACTGATTACTAAGGCTTCAGGGGTAGAGTATACCAGTGTTGCTGTGGTGAATGCATTCTTCCCTGTTTCCGCTTAAAAAGAAGATGAGAAATGATTTGCATCCACCTGGGACAGATAATATTCACTGCTGAGGACTGTGTTAGCTTTCCTGGTCTCTGTTGTAGTATAGTCTGAGAACAAAATGGAGAACAGAGCACTGGGTCATATCATGTTGACTGGATAAGAGGAATGGACAGTGGCTAGCACACTGGAGGCCTTGGTGAGACACACGTACTCCAGAGGGTGGGAGATCAACCCTAGAGAGATTCAGGAGCCTGTCACTTCAGTGAAGTCTTTAGGCATCTAATAGCTCAGGGCATGCTGAGACAGTTCCTCCAAAGTGAAAGACAAAGTGCTGCCGTTTACTGCTACGACTAGTACTTGGCAATGGCAATGAGTTCCAGCTGACCCTGCACCTAGGCATCATTCCCTCACAATCTAAAGTCCTGAGCTCCTGGTTCTTGAATGAGTATGTAAAGCAGAGTCTCTCCCTCTCCATATGCCAAGAAATGCTCTTTGATAAGGTTAAAGCACTGATAGTTTGTGAATGCTGTTAAAGACCTTAACTTACCCTGACAAATTTGTTGTTTGCAAACAAGAATCCTGATTAGTTCTGGTCTCCCTAGGTTACTAAATTTTATCCATGTCTTGTGGTCTCAATTACCTCAAAAGCTTCTTAAAGAATGAGACCGAGAGTTTTTTGACATGTATTTCTTTTATTCATCCAGCCCATTTATTGGATAGTAAATTAGAGCCAGAAGGTTTTCAATTATCTTTGTACCAGTTCCTTCTTCACTAGTACACTTTTGAGAGAGAGAGAGAAACCAAGGTTTGGAGAGAATAAAATAGTAGGAACTAAATAAATATTCAATTGAATGAAATTCTGTATAATTGTTGATTCTTAGTCCAGTTCTTTTCCATATTCACCAATTCAGAAAATAAAGTTAGAAAAATATTTCCTTTTGTCCTTCTGTAGTTTCTCAATAAAAGGAACTTTATTAGTCATCTGTTGCTATGTAATAAGTTACTCCAAAACTTACTGTCTCAAAATAATGCACATTAATTTGCAATTCTATAGGTCAGGAATCTGGGTGTGGTTTAGCTGGATCCCTCTGGTTAAAGGTCTTTTCTGGGTTTGTAGTCACATGATCAGATGAGGCTGCAATAACATCTGAGGGCTAAACTGAGGGGAGGGAGGAGATATGCTTCTAATCTCACTTGTGTGTTTGCAGACCTTGGTTCCCCCTTCCATGGATCTGTCTACAGGACTGCCTAGCCACATGGCAACTAGCTCCCTGCAAAGTGAGCAATCTAAAAAGTGTCCAAGATGGAAGCCATAGTCTTTTTTATAGCCTAATCTTAGAAGTGGCATCCTACTAATTCCACCATAAATACCAGAATGTAGGAATCAGTGGGGCCATCTCAGAAGTTGTTTACCACAGCTACACTCTAGAATTTTTCAAGGAGCCTTTATAAAGGGCTACCAGAATTTCCTTAGCTCCTTTCTACACAAGTTCTCCTATTTTTTTTCTCCAAAACTAATGGCATATGTCAGTGAGTATATGGGTTCAGGATACAATTAGGAGACAGAAAACACACAAGTTATTTTAACAGAGAGAATTTAATATAAAGAATTGTTACCTTCAGGTTAAAGAATTAATACAGCAAAAGGAGTAATGGAAGAGAACAGTTGCCGGAAGCTGCTAGCATCTGTAGGGCCTGTGGAATAAAGGGAGAGGTAGGAATTATAAAAATGTAGAAACTGGAGAAGAGGCTCAGAGGACTGAAACACATGGTGTTGCTCAGTTGGTACTAGGGTCTCAGAGTTTGGAGGCGGTGTTCTGTGGTGCTGCAATCCAGACCACCCAGGAGAGAGTGCCAGTAGTTGGTGCTGGTGTCCCTGGGGGATGCAATGAAGCTGATGTCTTCAAGCATGGAAAATCGCCCCCTGGAAGGAACTGCTGCTCCAAGGGTGAAGAAGCAAGACTGGGGTGACACTGACAGGACAGGAAGCAAACAGGAAAGAGCAAGTCTCTTCTTCCTCTGCCAGCCTTGCTGTCTTTCTCTAGCACCCCCTATTGGCAGAGACTAAAAGGGTGTTGCTGGCAAAGGCAGTGTTTGATTTGAAGAGTCCCAGCTCATTCTCTCAAAATAGAGTTCTGAAATGTGTGTGTGTGTGTGTGTGTGTGTGTGTGTGTGTGTGTAGGGGGGAGTGTAACTGAGAGATAATATCTTCATAACATATATATGGAGTCATTTCCTATGTTGGTGACACTTATTTAGCATATTAGTTCATTAATTTTTCTTTGTGGTCCATTATAAAAAGTGCTGACATTTGCACATACCAGTACAGTTTTTTTTTCAAGTCTATTATCTCATTTAATCTTATCCTAATGATTGGAATTTTTCTTTCCCTATTGAAAATAATGGTGCCCAGATAGGTCAAGTCTAATGACATAATACAATTAGTAGACTTGGGTCTCTCTGATCCGAAGTCCACTGTCCTTCATTATGCCATACTGTGTCCTCAAAATTTGTCCAAGAAGTAAATGAGTCAATTACCCTATCTTTATTAGTAAATCCTCAACTAAGCAGAAATTAATTCATGCAAGCATTTTTAGTAATTGTCATCTTAATTCTCCTTGAGTGAGTTAAGTTTCTTTGACTCATTCAACAAATATTTGATGAGTAAACTTTATGCTGTGGAAGGAAGTAGTTAAATAGGATAGGATATCTGTCCTCAAGGATCTCTGGTCTAATGTAGGAGACAAAATTACTTTATGCCATGTAAGAAGTGTTATTATAGGGATATATAGATCCATCAGAGAGAAGAGCTATCCTATTTCACTTGGTGAAGGGGAAGGAGGGAAGATCAGCAGAGGTGGTGGGAAGAAACAGAATCAGGGGTGTGTTAAAGGAAGAGGGCATAGCCTAACAAAGGTCCAGAGGCAAGAAAGTCTGGGGTTCATTTGGGGAGATTGCTTTTGTAAGAACATCAAAGTCCCTTCTGGAGAAGGGGAGGAGGAAAAGACTGAATAAGACGGAGAGGGACGGAGCCAAGAACAGCCACCTTCGGTAGTTTGAATATAGTACTAAGGGCAACCAGGGAATATTGTCTCAGGAGTCTGCTCTTAAAACAGCTGCAAAGCCAGAGTTTGCATCTGGTCCTCTAACCTGTGCATTTGAAGGGGCAGAAGATAAAGCCTTCTCTTTTCCTGGCCCCCTCGAACTAAGCGGATTCTGCTGTAAATAGCCAGAACCAGTGGTCCTGAGCCCAATGCCAAAGAAATTTTCATCTGTCTTGGTTCCCTTAGATCACTCTTTGATGTCACAGGGCATTTTGTAGGGAAAACATATGCCAAACTTTCCCCCAATATCTGGGCAATGCCCCCACTGAGACATAAAGAAGGAGAAAGTCCCTATTTGGAAAGCCCCAGGTGACCACATTTCTGGCCCTTTTGTGTTTTCTTTCTCCCTCTCTGAGCTCTGTGAAGATCCTTCTCTGAAGTCACCATCAACTCTGAATTCCCGTCTGAGAACACAACACAAACAACTCACTCCTTCACTTAATAAGCCCAAACTTGCATGGGCCGGTGCTCAGTGGTTAGAGCGTTGGCCCACACACTGGCAGATCTCAGGTCTGATTCCTAGTCAAGGGGCAAGGACCTAGGTTACAGGTTCCATTCCCACCCCCAGTTGGGGGCATGTGTGTGAGGCAACCAATCAATGTGTCTCTTTCACATTGATGTTTCTCTCACTCTTCCCCCGCATTCCACTCTCTCTGAAGAGCAATGGAAAAAATATCGAGTGAGGATTAACAAAACCAACAGAAATAAGACCAACCTCACTATTTTGTCACCGAGCACACTGACGTGTTGCAATGACAAAGCTGGAGAAGAAACTTAACTGTTTTGAAAGAGGTCCTGGAGGCTCCTTGAGCAGTTGAGAGCCATTTCTAGTGGGTGGTCATATTCGTAAGTACTTTACACCATTAACAATAGTTCTTTCTTAGGGTGGGATTACTGGGGCACTTCCACACTCTGTGTTTCTTATATTTCTGTATTGTTTTAAGTTTTAACCTCCTGTATTATATGTTAATTTAACGAGTGAATGTAGAAGTATATACTTGAACCCATTGGAAACATTATTCTTGTCATTAAAAAGAGCGTGAGGTGTGCAGAGTGCAGGAGCTGGGGGCGACTTTTGAAACAGACCCTATTCCAACTATAAACTGTGGCCCAGCAGCAAGGGTATCGCCTGGAAGCTTGTTAGAAATGCAGACTCTCAGACCAACCCTAGACCTGCATGTTCACATCCTCCGGTGATTCATGTGCACATTAACATTTAAAAAGCCCTGATCTCGTCTAGCCAACTTCCGGAGTTTTACTGCTGAGGAACCTGGAGGAATGGGGGAATCATTTGACAAAAGTTCACACAGCTTGTCAGCACCAGAACCAGGGCTTCAGCTCCTGTCTTTCGATGTCCAGCACAGGACTCTTTCGGTGCCTTCAGCTTGCCTCTCCAGTGTGTGGTCTTCCTAGCACCTCAGCTTGTTTTTCTTTCCTTTATAAGTGAATGCATTCTGGGTCTCAGGGCAACATGGAAGGTGAACGTACCTTCATCTCTCGGTAAAGCTCAACACCCCTGAGTAAGATAAAGCACTGCAGTCTGGGACTTGGATCCACCAGCCCTAGATTGTCCCCAAATCTTATTCTAACAGTGTTTGAGAGAACACCCAAGGTGGATTTAGAAACGAAGGAAGGTGGGGGAACCTGTAGGGCCAGTGTCAGGGCATCTCTAGAAACCCAGGGGCAGGGGGAACGTTGGGGAATCCCTTACCTATTGGTTCCCATTTGTACAGGTGGAATGAGTCACACGCTGCCTGCTGCGTGACGACGAAGGGAATCGCCTGTGCTTGAGTACTTATGACAGCGTTCACCGGCTCAGCTGGGCAGAATTAGAATTCAGCCCCCTATATATTCAGGTGAGCTCATCCTAGTCCTTTGGCATGTCTGGGGGAAGAAAGAGTGGGTCTAAGAGCTGGCTGCTCCTATTGACCCAAAGGCATCCTCAGACTGGGGTTTACTTGACTCAAAATAAGACTGAGTCCAACTAGCAGAGGGGCCAGATCAGAGGGGTTCCTCCCCAGGGCCACAGATCTGAAGCCAGTCCAGGGGACTATGAGGGTTCTGCCCCTCCAGGTCATTAAAGGACTCAGTTTTGTTGTTTCTTGGTGCCTGCTCACTCCCTAGAGGGCTGCCTTCATCCTGTGGTTGTAGCCACTCACCACCACCATGCCTTCCATCCCCGTATGTGGAAAGTGGGAGAGAAGACATGGTGGGGAAGCAGCATCCTTCTAAGGAAGTGAATTAAAACTTCACACATCCAAAGCCTGGTCAGCTGGACACTTGCCAGAAGATCTAATAATGGGTTCTTGACCCCACTCATGCTAAAAGCATGTTGGAATCAGACAGACATGTGTTGGAGATTCAACTCTCCCTCCTATGACTTTTAATATTCTGTGACCCTGGACCCGTTTCTTTACTTCTCTGTGTTTTGGTTTCCTTACTATAAAATAAGGACTACAATTGTACTTATTCTACTGGCTTATCAGTGGAGAAGGGAGATGACATTTATCGTTATTGTGAAATGAGTAACTCGGGAAGGCATTCAGCACAATACCTGGCACAGAACAAACATTCAGTAAGGAGGGACTATGGGGAAGAAAGAAAAAAGCAGAAACAGATTTCTGTAATAATGAGGCAGTGGGAGAAAGGGAGAAACCAACTGGATAACACCATTTAAACTCACACCACCAAAAGTGATTTGCCTACTCAAATCCACAAGTATGAATTGGGAAACTCATTTCTCTAAAGAGGGGATGCAAATGAGTGTGTCTGGGGATTGCATTTCTCTCCCTTTCCCTCTCCTTCCCCAAAGAGAACTGCTCAGAAGAAACCTTAAGTTTGCTAAATACCTGCTGTATGTAGGGCCCTTTGTCAACATCTTTCTTTTATATCCACCAACACCTCTGTTTGGATGCAAATTCTATTTACTCCATTTTATAGAGGAGGAACCAGGACTTAGGGAGGTTGACAGCTACACCCAACATAGTGATGGATCTTGCATTCAGACCCACCTCTGTAGGACCTCCACCAAAGCTTTGAAGAGTTCATTCAGTGCACTGGAGGCTCTCCCTGGGCCCAGCCAGCGCTCACCTTGACTTGTGCATTGACACCATTCGGCACCAGATGGTCCGAAAGTGCTTCAATGAGCACAGAATCATTCTCCCACAAGCGAGGTGGTTAAGTTTTATTAGCCCCACTTCACCCTGAGAGGAGGCAATTGAGTTAATTAAGCTGAGAGCCCCTTAGTGCTATCAGTGAGATAATGATCACAGCTCTCAGCTGCCAGCCCCAACCAGAAGCTTTTGTTAACTATCTTCCCTCAGAGAAACTCCAGCACTCAATTGCTCATTAACATGATTTGGATAATTTTCCCAGCAGCTCTCCAGTGAAACAGCTAAAGAAGAAAACTATAAAGCCCATCAGTTCAGATGCCAACACCCCCCATCCCCACACCTTATTCTTCCTTTCCCCAGATCTGCATTGAAATTCTGGCGGGGACGGTCACTTGCTGGAGGATAATGTCCTAGTTTATAATAACCTCTCTAGGCCTCGTTATAAAATAAGACTATCATACCATGTCATTCATGAATTGTTTCAAGGACTAAAATGGTAAGGTCGGCTGAGGTACCTTGGACTGTGCCTGGGGTTTAGGTGGTGCTTGATGAGGGAGGGAGAGAAAAAGGAGGGAACGAAGGAAGGAAATGGGTTTATGGGATGCGTATTCGGTGGCAGGAAATGCATAAACATTATTTTATTTGATCCTTATAACAATTTTATGAGATAAGAAGTCTCACCCTCATTTTACATAGGAGGAAACTGAGTCAGCGATCTTTACTAAAAATTATACAGATGGTAAAAGCAGTGATTCAAACCACATCTGGGTGTTTCAGTGCCCGATCTCTTCTTTTTCTTTCCCTTTCATTCATCTCTCTGTCCCTTAATTCTCTCTGTTTTACTCTTATTTACTCCATTTTACTCTTTCATTTTCTCTCATTCACTCTTATATTCTCATAGAGGCCTGGTGCATGGACTCATGCACCAGTAGGGTCCCTCAGCCTGGCCTGCACCCTCTTGAAGTCTGGAACCCCTCGGGGGATGTCAGACTGCTGGTTTTGTCCCAATCCCCACAGGCTAGGCCGAGGGACCCCACCAGTGCAAGAATCCATGCACTGGGCCTCTAGTATGCATATAAGATCTTCCTGCCCTCCCCCTTCCCCCTTCCATCTGAGATTCTTCAGTCTGTCCCATGTTTCCATAGCTATGCATTAGTGTTTGCCCTCTGGTGGTCAGTGCACATCATAGCTACTGGCCAGTCATCTCAGTCAACCAATCTCTTAGGCTTTTATATATATAGATTCTCTTTCATTCTTGGATCCTCTCAGGCAATGTTATTTCTCTAAGTAACCAACTAAGAAGAAGGCAAGGGGGAAGATTGGACAAAGATATAGAAGGCAGAGTGGAGGTCTGAGCCTGGTTTTGCATGTGGCTCTGAGCCTGAGAGGGTAAAATTGAGAGAGAGAGAGAATGGGGGAAGATTAGAAAGGCAGACAGTGTTTCCACTATGAATTTACATACTAAGGGTCAAGGCCAAACCCCAGGCAAACTTCAACCTCTAAAATATCTTTAGTAAGTGAGACAAAAATACTAAATTTTTTCATCTATCTCCAAAGGAGAGGTTCAAATCTCATCTAGACACTTGGTTCAAATCTCCAGCTTTGCATTTTATCACTGAAACTTTGGACAATGCCCTTTATGTCCTCTGAGCCTCAGTTTCTCATCTGTAGCATGGGTATCATAGGAACATCCGTAGGTTGAGCCCATGCAATGCTCTACACCCTGCCTGGAACCCAGCAAGTACTTAGCAAGTATTTAGCAGCACTTATACTGCTGCCATCATTAATCCAGGCAGAAAGCTATGTCCCTGATTCCTTCAAACTGCTTTCTCTGTCATGTAGATCTTTTGTAAATGTGAACTTTTCCCTTGCTGCAGACTTCCTATGGTGATCTGGCCCCTTTAACTACAGAGGTGTCAAGGAATCTTTGCGAATCAGCCATCAAGTGTGGGCTGCTTGACATGACTGTGGGGTTGACTTACAAGTGACTAATTTTTGGAGGTGTAATTTTGAACCTTCCCACTGGTGGCACAGTGTATGGGTGTAATTACTGCTGATGAGTTTACTGTGGGGCTCATTAAAATGTCGGTATTAATATCCATATGAATACTTTCAACAAAACCTTTTGTTCTTGGAGTAGGGGGTGTGGGAGGTGGTTACAGGAACTGTCTTGCTTTTTCAAACGTAATTGTCTAAATACAATGCTTTCTTAGCAATTCAGGACACTTTTTTTCACTCACTCTTTCTTTCTTCACAGGGCTCTGCCAAAAGCCTACTTTGGTAACAGGAATGATTAGTTTGTGTTTCAATAAACTTGCTCCATCAGTCACTTTATCCCAGCAGGGGAACAGGGAATGGAAATGAGCTCTCTTTAACCAGTTCGAGCTGCTATTTATTAGAGATGAGTGTGCATCAAGAGCTGTAGGAGTATGGGATGAAGAGGAACTTCATAGCTCATAAGAAAGTCATATTTCTTTCAGCCAATACTCTGGGCTACAAATGAATGTCAGGGTCACAGTCCACCTAATGATAGACCTACCTCCCTTTGCAGCCTGCTGAATTGATCATCACTAGCCTAGCTCTGAGTGCTCAGCACTGTGCAAAACTTGCTAAATTGATCCTCACAATAATGCACAGAAGGAAGAGCTATTATCAGCAGTCTCAATTTGCACATGGGGAAACTGAGTCTCAGGGAAATTAAGTAATTTGCCCAAGTTCACATGGAAATCAAGTGATGGCAACAGTATTAGAATCCAGGTTTGAATGATTTTTGAGCCTAAACTCCTCACTACACTCTGCTGTTTGCAAAAGTTTTAGGGTTCCTGCCACCCCACCCTCTGACTTGCACTGGATCATAGAATTTTATAGCTAGAAGAAACCTTCAGGTCCTTGTTTGCCTGAGAATGAGGGAGTTCTCACCATATGGGACTTTCAGTTTTAAAATCGGGACAGTCCCAGTCCAACCAGCCTGAGTTGGTTACCCTAGGGGCTATACAGTTGGCAAAACTATCAAAGAGATAAAAAGTGCAAAGGCTTCTAGACTACTATAAGGTACACTTATTTATTTTTTAAATATATTTTATTGATTTTTTTTACAGAGAGGAAGGGAGAGGGATAGAGAGCCAGAAAAATCCACAACGAGAGAGAAACATCCATCAGCTGCCTCCTGTACACCCCCTACTGGGGATGTGCCCGCAACCAAGGTACATGCCCTTGACCGGAATCGAACCTGGGACCCTTGAGTCCACAGGCCGACGCTCTATCCACTGAGCCAAACCAGTCAGGGCATGAGGTACTCTTATTACCTCTTCCTCTCTAAATCTGTAGCTGAGGACACTGAAAGAGAGGGGAAGTGACTTACCCAAGGTCACAGGCTCCTCAGTAGATGGAGCAGGAACTGGAAAATAGATCCTGGACCCCTCAATGCCATTTCTCTTTCCAATAAGTGAATCTGCAAATGGAAGAAGCTGGGCTGTGGGTTAGCACAAGACCAGCAGAAATAAGAAACATCTGAGCAGCATTGTCCACTTGAACTTCCCAGGATGGGAGAAATGTCCTATAGCTGTGCTCCCCTATGGAAGCTGTTAGCTGTGCGTGATCAAGAAAGTGAATTTTAAATTTTATTTTAATTTTTAGTTAATTTTCATGTCAATAGCACCCTGTAGCAAGTAGCTGCCATATTGAAAAGCCTAGGTCTAATGGATATGATTAGTATTTCAGAGGCATTTTCTTTCACTTATTTCAGAGGCATTTTCAGAGAGCAGATTCTATAATAGGCTTACTCTTAAAGAGAAAATTCTTTCTTTTCTAAAGGGCAGGACAGACAGGAACAGAAAGGAAGCACCATTTATGGATGGCGTCCCAGGTGCGAGGCCTGAAGGAAACAGTGATTCTTTATTCTGGGGGACTGTGGCTGGAGAGTCTGCATTTCCAATAGCTTCCAGGTGACGCCAAAGCTTCCAGATCAGGGACCACACTTTAGGTAGCAAATCCTGTCTCTCTTTAAAAACAAAACTCTCTCCCTTCCTCCCACTGTCCAAAACCACTTACTACGGAGAGAAGGAGAAATGACAACTTGTAGGAGAATCATTCAAGCTCTGAGAAAGAGTGCGTTCCCTTGTTAACCTGAAAGAGGACACCTTCACCTCTTTGGAGAGTTGAGGGTCTTCTTTTCAGGTGAGTTTTATCCAACATCAATATCCTCTTGGTTCCATGGGGTGGCACACCCAGCCAGGAGAGGGTATTGAATCAGTGGGTGGGCACTGCCAAGAATGTGTGCTTTGGAATGAGGCCTATTTGGGGAAGGATTCCAGTTCTGCTCCCTACTAGCAATGCATCCTTGTGCAAATCGCCACCATCCATCCCTCTTCAGCCTCCATGGTCACTCTTCAGGGAAATGAGTTTGTAACTCATGGCAATGTGGTAAGGACTAAGAGAAATGGTGTGGAAAGTGCTTGACAGAATACACAGCTGACAAATGAGTGTGTCTTCCTCCCCTCTCTACCCCCTCTCACCCTTCCTTTGCCTCACCTCTTCTGGGAAGCATCCTCCAAAGACAATGCTGCCTGGTGGAGAGATAAGGAGCCTGAAGTCAGGTTGAATTCCCTTGGACTTTATTCCACCCTCACTTCTCACCATGTACTGCTGGCAGGGAGCTCTGTGGGAAGGCTAGGAACCCGTTACTCCACCTTCTTACCCAGCACCCAGCACAGACAGTTCCTCAGGCCTGTGTCACCTTCTCTTTTCTGCATCCCTACTCTAGATTGGAACCACAGGACAGAGAAGGAGAGAGCAAGAGTGCAAGCCTACTCACTACAGTGTGCCTGTGCTGAAATCCAAGTCAGTTTCGTTTTGTTTAAAAAAAATGAATTATGTAGTTTCTGTACAGAAGCAGAGTTCCCGTCAAGGACCATGTTTTCATTGACTCTGATGATGTCTTGTGCCTCAGAAAAGTCCTAGAGGCAAGACTAGGATGTTAACCTGAAATAAGCACAGCTCTCTTCACCAGCCCTGCCTATGAGGAAGGGAATCCTACACTCCCTTTCAGCTCTTCAACTCTCCCAGGTGTGAGGCGAGGGGTCTCTTCAGGAGGACCCCTCAGACTCCCAGCTGCTGACTCAGGCTGTAAAAGTCATTTGAATACTCTTGGTTGTTCATTACCTGTCTGAGACACCTCCCTGAACTGACAGATTGTGGGTCAGCAACGTACAACTCACCATAGTCACGTTTGGCATATACTTGGAGTTCAATAAGCATTCATCAGAATGTATTGGCTGTTCATTGTTTTGATGATTCTTACTGTGCTAGATTGCAACACAAATTTTCATTCTTCAACCCACCCCACTCTCCATCTCTCCTATGACTAAGCCCCCACCATGTCTCTATTCTGTCCTACCCACCTACACACACACAAGCACACACACATGCACACACACACGCACACACACAGTGTCTGCTGCTGTCGATCTTAGGCGAAACCAGATGAAAAAACTCAATCACAAAAAGAGCTTGAAAAACAATACAGCTCCAAAGCATACATTCTTCTTTTTAATATCAACGGAGAAGGGAAAGAAGGCCCCATTCTGCATGGACCCTATTTATTTTCCTTCTGGAAATATTCAGAGGAGACTAGATTAAGATAGAAGTTGGACAGAGGCCATGCAGACATGATAGCTCAGCTTTTGACAGTTACTCATCTTATATCTGATTAAGGATTGCCTGGCAACGGACAATGGTTTCTCCTATGGGCCCGGTTGGACCCAGACCCCCTACACTGGGCCTTCCCCTCACATCCCTGGTCTTTTCAGGGTCCATGTCCAGGCTGGAGGCCTGGAGATTCTGAGCTCCTGTTATTTCCCTCCCTTCCTCCCTGCTTCCTTCCTTCTCTTCTGGCAGAGGCTATATCCTGTTGCTCTGAACAAGGCCCAAGAGAAAAGCCAGCAGCTAGTTATTGTGCTGGGAATGAAGACAAATGAGCCCCTTTCTGCGGAGCTCCTGGCATCCTGCTGGAGGAAGGAAAGGACAATGCTTGGAGCAAGCTGCCTCTGCTGACCCCTCGAGGGGCTCCCCCACCCCTTTCCGGTGCAGCATTTGTCAGCCCCAAAGCCTCTGCTTCCTGTGAGGTGTGCTGTGCCCCCTACCCAGCAGATTCTGATTCCAGGCCAGCCTCAGCAAGTGTGACTCAGAGAGCCCTTGGCTGGGACCCCGGAAAGGAGGCTTGGCTGCTTCCCTTTCTGCCATGGTGCCTCTGCTATCACTGCACATCCCTGGGCCTCTGCTGGGCATTATTATAAGGGCACCCCGCATGCCTGAAAGTGCCACCTGCCTCAGTGGTTCCCAAACCTTGCTGCTCACCAAAGTCACATGGGGGCATTGCAGCCCTCCACCCTATGTGCCAGCCAGCAGTCCAGGCACACGGAGCAGACATTTCAATGCGTCTAGGAAACGTGCTGTGATGATCCCAGCCCCCCTTCCCTTATGCTGCTCCCTTCCCGCCCTCTCTGGTAAACAGGTGGGGGAGATGTGGTATGTGCGGGGGACCAGAAGGGAGTCGGGAAGGAGGTGCAGTTAGGAGGCTGGGCTTCAGAGACAGCTTCCCAGCAATTAAAACACAGATCCACCACTAGACATATGGTCTTAGGAGAACCTGTAAGCGTTAGGTACTTCCCTCTATTCATCTAAAAAACAGGAATACTCATCATCATAGTAATAACTTCCTAGGATTATTATGAGGGCTGAGTTGATATGTCCAAAGCTCTTAAAATAGTACTTGGCAGGTTGTCAACACTATATAAGTGTTAACTAATATTACTATCCTGACATTCACAGGTCTATTTCTCCTTCAGAGAGCATAGAATGAATAACTTTTCTGGACCTAGTGGTGGGCCAAGTACTGGTGATTTAGGAATGCATGAAATGAGCTTCTTGCCCCCAAGAGGTGTAAAGGTTAGCAGAGTCTTTCCAACTCATAAAGAAATAACTGAAAACTATAGAAATGATCCTAGAAAATGAAGTTACCTCAGTAAGCAAGTCCCCCAGGAAGCAAGTTCAGAAGGTGTTTAGCCTACAGGACATTTGTAGGGCATGGCTTGGGGTTAACATCTTCAGAAGGGGCTAGAGCAGAAGCAGGATTGGCAGAGTGAAGAGCAATCTAGGATTCAGATCCCACAGCAAACATGGCCAACCCCAATGAGATCTCTGGAACCAGAATGACCCTTCAAAGTGTCTAAAGGTAGACTGAGTGGCCAAGTCACTCCTGCAATCAGTCAGTCACTGGATGTGGGCTGCCCCAGAAAGGGCATGACATGGGGAAGGTGACTCCGAAGCTGGGGCACCTCTGAAGGCTGTTTGCTGACAGCACTCCCAATAGCTGGAGTAACAACAAACTCTTCATTCAAAGGGGTTCGGGATGGTGCAAAGCAACTTCCACCCCAAACATGGAGGGTAATTCTGATGAAATGACAAAAAGTAAAAATGAATATTTTAAAGGATGAGTAGTTAGTAATATATTTTAAACCCTGATAGATCTATGGCATGCTATAGTTTTCAGAGCATTCTCCATTCAACAGCTTATTCATGCCTTCCATTCTGGGGTCTTTAGGCAGCTGAGAAGCTATATGTTACAAAGGGAAAAGTACTGGATTTGGAGCAGGAGAGGGTACTGTGAATACTGTTCCACCACAGTGTAGCTGAGAGTCATTGAGCAAGTTCCTCGTGTTCTCTGGGTCTACTCTGTGAAGAGGAAATGATCATACACAATTCACAGGTCTGCTGTAAGCATGCAATTAATTAATAGACATAAAACAGAGTGTCTGACACATAAAAAAATAGTAACAACAAAAAAACAACTTTAAAAATCAACAATAATAAATATTGTCTTCCCTAATTACAAACAAAAATACTGAGGTAAGATCATTTTCTAGGATCATTTCTATAAATATATCCAAGGTTATGGCTTACCCACTGAGTCCAAAACCATGTGACCCTAAATTTGTCATCTTACTACAGAACCTGTAGAAGTTGAACAACCTTGGAGGGATCAGTTCAGGTGTTTTGTTTATGGTTAACATTAGAAGGAGTGTTAGAGATCATCTTTTTGTAACCTTCATAAATCCAGGGCTCTGGGTGGCCTCATCTCTACACTGAGTTGACTATAAAGGGACATAGTCCAGTAGTAATTAAGGACAAATCCCACTTTTTCCTTGTGTCTCTTAGGAACTTTGAGGAGGACCAATTCTCATTACTAATTTATTGAATTATATTGTTTCAGAACCACACACTATGCTTCCAGCAAAACACATACTGTGTGCTCCAGTGTTCCAACAAATACAGGTACACCATCTCAAACTTCAGCCTTCAAGGTTTTATTTCCTTTTCTATATCTCCTTCTCAACTCTTGATGCCAAAGATCAACTAATTTTCCCTTTCTTTCTGCCTTTATATTTCCCTCTACCCATTTCCCAGATTTAGTATCACATAAACCAAGAACCCATATTAGCCAAGTTAAAAGTTGCATAGATGAACTGAGTCTGTGAAGGAGGGGAAGGAGGCTATGGGCACCGGCAACATTCAAGATTGTTAACAACTGATGGAGTATAGAAATCTATGAATCAAAATAGATTTCCAAAGAATTGAATTAAGATCCCAGAGGCCCCCTGATGTGCAATGACTTAACTATTTGGTTGCCGAAGGAAAAAGCCTGAGGAGTCTTGGGGGAGAGTTTCCAATGGTTGTGGCAGCAAAGGGGCCTACTCAAGAGGCTCAGGCCAGCAGTGATTTATGAATTAGTATAAAATATTTGTTACCACTATTTTAACAATAGTACAATCTTACAAGTAAGTTGCACTGTCTTGTCTATCTCTTAAGCCTGAGCTCTTACCACCACCTTATGTACTCCAAAAAGCATCCAAGGAGTTTTACTATGGAGCATGTTGCCTCCTCTCTCTCTCTCATGATGATATAGTAGTGTACTGAAGAGACCCTAAGAGCTGGAATCAGAAAACCAAGAAACTATTCAACTCTGCCCCTTACTAGCTCCGAGAACTTGGACAAGCCTCTTACCCTCTGAGTTTCAGTTTCCTCCTTTATTTAATGGAAATAATAATACCAATGTCTTGCAATGTAGTGAAGATGAAACTTCATCATGTAAGTAAAAGCCATTGGCAGCATGCCTGAGATATAGGAGATGCTCAATAACTGCTACTCCCCGTAGTTTCTGTCTCTTGTGATCTGTTTCTCCTAGTTTCATATCCCCTCTCTCTAATGCCTTGGGTTCATGTCCCTAAACTGGAGACACTCAAAATAAAAAAGAATTAGAAAATCCTATGGAAGCTTGACATATTATCAAGATCTGCAAAGTGGGGCATGGAACAGATAGTTCTAAAAAGGGGAATCCCATGGTCAGCCCTTTCTGCCCAAGAATAGCAGATCTTCCCTCTTCTCCAGCTGTGGTGGAAAGCAGAATTCATCAGCTTTGGGGTCAAGGTTAACTGGTTTAGGAAGATGATTGAAATAGATATAAACTGCTTCAGACTTACTGTATATGTTACACACACACACACACACACACACACACACACACACACACCTTTGTTTCTCTGTAAGAGATTCAATAAGACATGCTAGTCCAATTCTCTGGGAGCAGATGAGTGACATTTGGAGTTTTGATGATTCTGCCTAACTGCTAATATTGCTTGGTGGCCATCTGTATTCTACATCAAGCAAACTCATGGCTATTTTGTTTCCCTTTCTCCCTCAAACGATTACTGCTGTTATAAAGAGCAGATGTCCTTGTTATTTAGAGACTAGGCAAGAATGTTTCCATACCAATTTAACCCTCTTTATTGATTTATTTCATTGGTCAGATTCAAGCAAATCCTAGTTTTAAAAAATTACATGACATGTAAAACTGTGGTGTCTTTATCATTTGAAGGCCTCTCTAAGATGTATTTTGTTTTTATAAAGGTATAAATTAGTGCAAAACTACTCCATTAGTTACATATATTTACTAGTAGAGCTCAGTGAGAAGCCTGCTTTCCTTCAAGTAAATAAGAATGTTCTACAAATAACAATAACAATTGTCATTTACCAAGTGCTTATTACATGCCAGAGTACCCAATATTAGTAGTACATGGAGTAGAAATGAATTAGATAGAGGAAATTTTACTAGAACACCATTCAGAGAGGGCTCTGTGTGCTTGCTTAGAAGGGACTTTGGTAGGCTGCGTGGGGTGAGGATGAAGCTGAGATCCCTAAAGAGTTGAACTACCTTCCAAGAGGAACAGCTGGATATCGGCAGCTCTTTGGGTTTCCAGAATAGGATGTGCAAGGTTAGATGTGAAATTTGGTCAAGAAATAAAAAGAAGTAAGAGACTGATGGAGGATCATGGGAGAATTTGAAAGTGAGGGAATAGAGCTTGATGTGGTAAACAGATGAGCAATTTAGGGACAGCACCAAAAATTAGATTCAGGAGAAGAAAAATGCCAAAGAAGGATTACAAACCCTTGTTCTGGAGTGTGTGATGTGAAACACCTCCTTAGTCTCCCTGCTAAGATCTCCAGGAAAATCCATCTTTGGTGATGATGAATTTCTTTGGAAGAGTAAAAAGCTGTTGAGACCCACATTAAGGTTGGTCTGAGGCAAGGGTGGAGCTACAGCTGTGGACTGCTCACTTTTGAGAAATAATAATAAAAATGGTAATAATAATAAGCATTTCCATTGCTGAGCACTCCTTAAATTTAAGCTCATTATAGATCTTATCTCAGGAAATCCTCATTGCTACCATTTTTTTTCAGTGAGTTATCACCCATGATATAACTGAGGAAACCATAGCTCAGAGAGGTTGAGTAACATACCTGCAGATACTCAGCAGTCAGTGGGAAAGTTGGCTTGAGAATGAGGTCTGTCTGACTCCAAAGTCAGTTTGCCATCAGCCATTGCTGTGTTACCTCTTCAAGAGTGGAGGCAAAGGGCTGGCATCTGGCTACATCTTCTGTGTCAGACAGTCTATGTGTTTGACTACTTCCATCCTTGGCTCCCTGGTCTCCGAGGTCCCTGGGGAGCTTATTGATTTCCAGGTCCCTTCTTCAAGGGTTCTTGGGAGAATTAAATAAGTTAATACATCTTTTAAAAGATGCTTAAAGCAGTGTGTAGTATTGGAAGTGCTCAAGTTTTGTTATTTATTATTCATTAGATCTTTACAGACATTTCTCATTGAAGTCTCACAAACTTATGAGGTGGGTACAATTATTCCCATTTTACAGATGATAAAACTGAGACTCAAAGAAGTTAATTTGCCCAGGTTCACACCAAGAGCATGAATTTGAGCCCTGAATTTAGGGACTCCAGATTTGTTGTCACATCTACTGTTGCCATCTCCTTCCCTCTGACTCTAGCTCCCAAAGATTCTGGACTTGGAAAACTACAAGCACCACACTGGTTCTAAGACTGAAGCCCACTTATGACTCAGGCTTTCACGCTGAATCCATGCACATGCTGTGGACTTCCTAGATTCAGCTTCACTCTGTATTGTAAGGGGCCAGAGATTGAAGCTGGCAAGTCTGGCTCCTCTAACATCCCATGTTCTGGCATGAATGTGAGCATGCAATGTTTAGTCTATTGTTTGTTTCCAGCAAGTCTACATCTCAAGCCCTTTTGGAGGCTTATGACTACTAGAGGATTATAACTTAGGAATCCAGAACAAATGGTTTTTCCAAAGCACTCCTGGTCATGTCTTCTGCATTTATCCATGTGAAGATGTCTTATCATGTTACCTACTCCAACTGATGCAAGTGAAAATGTCAGATATCACGGTGGCTGGGAATAACTGACAGGCCATTCAGAGGTGCTGTGTGTTTAGGCCCTTGAAACACACTTTCACTCCCAAAAATGTTTGTGTTTTTTTTTAAACTGAGAACCGTTTGCAGTGACTACATTAAATATTCAAAACTACTTCTTTCAGTCACAGTTATTCTAAATTGTAGCAAGGGCATTTGGAGGTATGTGATAATGGAGTCTGACTCCAAAGAGGTGAATCCCAGCTCCATGTGCCCTGGGGCAAATACCTTCATTTGTCAAGGCCTCAACTCAGTATCCTCATCTATAAAAAGAAAATAGTAATAGAATTATACTCCATGATGCTAGTGTGAGGCTTAGTGAGCAACTGCATGTAAAATGCTTACACATGCCTAGATACATGGTCATAGCTCACTATTGATTAGCTCTTATTATTCGAAGCCAATATCCCTCGATTCCTTTGGGGATTTAATAATGTGGGTAAAAGCTTGGCACAGAATGAGTGCTCAAGTATTTGGTATCAATTTGTTGTGATTGTGATTGTTGATGATCATAATTAATCATGGAGTCTACCTCTTGTGCACTCATCCATTCATCCATTCACAAACCCCAAGTCTAATATTCTCTCAGCTCTGGAGTGAGTCAGACACTATCCCTGGTGTTGGGAAGATCACAAAATCATGGCGGGGAGGCTGGCTGATCAGGAGAAGGGTTTTAGCCACATCAACAGAATGAGAGAATGTCCTGGGGCCAGCAAAGCAGAAACCAGAAACCGGTGGAAGCAATAACTTCTGGAGCAGGAATAAAAAGCAGGAAAAGCTCTCAGAAGAAGGCACTGAACTGAGGGCTGGCTGAAGGAAGTGTGGATGTTCACTGGAGAAACCAGGGCAGATGGGGGCCACTCCAGGCAGGCAGTCTTGAAATATGAGGCAGCAAGTATTGAATTTGGGAAAGTGCACATAGTTTGGAATGGTTCACGCATAGGAACAAAAACATGGAAAAGGAGTTGAGTGAGAAAAGAGCTGGCTAAGGCACAGGGTGGAGGGCTGTCTATGCATAGTAAGGACTAGGGCTCCATACTCAGCCTGTTTGAAGAGTAGGCAGGTCTGTGAGGCTGGAGAGTTGTGGGGGTGGAGGGGAGGAGATGGAAGGGAGACATATAGGAACTAAGACTGGTGTAAGGGGCCCCCAATTTCCTTGCTCCCCTTTCTAATACTCTGCCTGCCTTGAGAGCACCCTAAAGGCCATTGTCACACAGACTGAACCCAGATATGACCTCAAGTGTCCCTCCCAGTGGAAATCCTCCACGCTCCATGCGTGGTGACGCCCCCGGCTCACATGTTCTCTGGCAAAAAGGGCCTGGGGCACGTTCCATCAACATATATTTCTCTCCCTAGAGTCTTTATCCTCCTATCTTTAATTTTATAAAGGGGACAGAACATGTGATTTGAAGAGGGAAGCATTGCTTTGAAGGTTTTGTATTTCACTCTAAGGATGGAAAAGGAAAAGAGTCTACTCCCCCCAAATTTTTATTTGGAAAATTTCAAACTCACAGAAAAGTTGCAAGAATAACACAATGGTGCCTTTGCCCTTCGAGCAGCCCCACCAAGTGTTCACATTGGACATCATTTGCTCTATCTATCTATCTATCTATCTATCTATCTATCTATCTAGCTATCTACCTACCTACCTATCTCTTCTCCTCTTTCTCCTCTCTCTCTCTCTCTCTCTCTCTCTCTCTCTCTCTCTCTCTCTCTCTCTCTCTCTCCTCCCCTGTGTTTATCCATTTTACCTTTTTGCTGAACCATTTCAATATTATGCAGACAACATCATAGTTTGCTCTCAAATACTAAGCATGGATCTCTTAAGAACATGTAAACAGGAATGTTCTATATAACTGCAGTTTTCACACTTAGGAAACTTACACTGATAATATACTGTACATATTATAATATCATATAATATGCAGCCCATATTCAAATTCTCCCAGTTGTCCCCAAACTGTTTTTTTTCCTGTCCTGTTTTGTTTATACAGGATCCAGTCAAGGATCATTCATTTTAGCTATCTATTTTTAGTCTCTTTTTATACTAGTGAAATGTTTGAAGAGTCTAGGCCAGTTGTTGTGCACGACGTCCCTCAATCTGAATTTGTTTATTTTTGGTAATTAGATTCAGGTTAATCAGTTTAGTTGCATCATGAGTACTGTATAGATGATGTTGAATCCCTCTCAGGGCCACATATCAGGGGCTATAGGATGTCCCATCATTGAGGATATTATATTTGATCATCTGGCTAAGTGGTATTCACCAGCTCTCTCCACTGTGGAGGTAACTTTATGCCTTTGTAATTGATAAATAACCTAGAGAGTGGTACTTTGAGGCTGTAAATATCCCATTGCTCAACATTTTTTAAACTAATGATTTAGCATCCATTGATGACTTTTTTAAAAAAAATCCAGCATTATGGTAGTTGTAAATGGTGATTTTCTATTTTTAGCTTTTCTGTCACACTTCTTAATTTATGCTTTCCTTGCCACCCACCTCTAGGACACACCTACTTCTGAGAGTCTGTTGTTTCCATTAAAATGTCTAAGATTCAACTTCCATTCAAATTCAAAGTCCAGTTGGTCCAGCTTAGGAAAAGGTGATGTAACTTAATCATAGTTGCACCAACATTAGGGGAAGGGGTCATTCCTCAAAGAAAGCCTGAGGTGCATTAGCAGTGGGAGCAATGGAAGCCAGGCAGGCATTTACCTATTATAGCAAGGAATTAATATTGCTAGGACTTCTCCCAACACTGCATGAGATACTCTAGTCCCCAAGGATCACTTGCTTAAAAATAATAGAAAAAAATATCTTACATCAAAATATCAGTAAGCTACTAAGGAGTGGTTCAGTGCTCAGAGCGGCCCAGACACCTTCCATCCTGTACTTCATCGTGTGGCTTTCATTCCCAAGGATACCTGTTGGTAGCTCATCCAGCTTCAGGTTTTACTATTTCACCCCAAAGCAGGGAAAAAGTAGAAGTAGAAACTCATCATACTTTTGCCCTCTGTATAAGGATATTTCCTGGAAGTTGAACAGCCATTTGTCCCGCTAAGAACTGGGGGTTTTATTAGTCCAGAGAAAGGGGAAACCAAACATGGAATAACTAGCAGCATCTTCCACAGTGCCCACAGAGACACACTCATTTTAAAGGTGACAACAAAGAAGACTTGGTGAAATTGAATAACCGGGTAAAAGTCACACAGATAGTAAATGATTGTGTCTGCTTCCAAACAATGCTATCCTGAAGTGCTTCTGATTTTGTCTCATTTGCTCCCCACTCTAACTCTATATGTCAATACAGTTTTGTTAAATGGCCGTCATTGTGGATTGAGTTGCAGCTTCATGACCTAATGGCATTAGCATATCAGGTCTTTCTTAGAAATGGGCTGTTCCTTTCTGGCCAATGTTCCCGAGACCATCAGCACCAACAGCTGAAATCCTTGTATGTATGTGATAGTGACAAAAGATGCAGATGGAAAATAGAATGACAGTGGGTGTGTGTTGGAAAGTGCCCCATCCTGGGAGCCTGGATACTGAGTTTCTCATCACTCATTAATCGTGTGCTCTTCGTCGGATCAGGACCCACTGTCCCCTCTTTCCTCCCCCACATGTTCCCTCTGTCGCCAGCTCTTTCTCATTTTAGGTGATATCTGCTTGCAGGATGATTCAAACTGGCATCTGCATTCTAAAAGTGTTGAGAGCATCCACTTCCCTATGGGGTACAATTGTAGAATCTGTTGAATTGCAGGGTCTGACTTGCTAATTGGCTTTGCATTTTGATTTTGTAAAATCTCTGAAGTTTACTGGGAGATGCTCATCAACCAGATGCTCTATGAGAGCAGGAGCCATGTTTGATTTTCTCACCATTATATCCCCAGCAATGGTCACAGCTCTCAGTATATGGTGAGCTCTACAATATTGATTAGCTTATTGACTGACCTAGATAATATCCTTGCTAGACAACTGTGACCAATTATTCCTCTCCTTCCCCAAAAAACAAGCATGAGCCTCAAGGAAAGGAGTCAGGAAACTAGGATTGTAAAGGACTTATTTTGCATTTTACCTCATGCACATTTCACAATCACTCTTCAAGAAACCTCTTAGAACACCCCTTCCTTTTATTTTAAAAAATATTTTAATTGGTTTCAGAGAGTTAGGGAGAGGGTGAGAGTGATACAAATATCAATAATGAGTAAGAACCACCGATCGGCCACCCACTGTGTGCTCCCCACCAGGGATAGAGCCCTCAAGCTGGGCATGTGCCCCTTTTTTAATAGATGAGAAATCTGAGGTTCAGAAAGATAAAGTTACTTGTTTATGATTACATCCTTTCTAATGAAAAATGTTTAGAAATTATGCAAAGAAAACTACAAAATACACCTAAAATATACAGGAGCAGACCTGAACAGCACTTATGCCATGAGCAATTACTGTCTAAAGTGAGTCACATGGAGGAGCAGCAAATAACTTGTGGCCATGATAATCTGCTACAAGTATGCACATCTCCATACATGGGTGTGGAATAAGTGCCAAGAAAAAGCAAACTGCAAATGTGTACATTTAGGGCATCACCTTTTGAGTAAGAAAGAAGAAAATACAAATATATCTTCTGCTTATTTTGCAAAAAGAAATGCAGAAACAATCTATATATACAAAAGCCTAAGCAACCATTACAACCAAACAACTGGAACGACCAGAATGATCAGAATGACCAGAACAACTGGTCAACCAGTTGCTATGACACACAATGACCACCAGGGGGCATATGTTCAATGCAGGAGCTGCCCTTGGGTAGTCAGTGCACTCCCACAGCCAACCTCCCGTGGTTGGCCAATCTCCTGCGGTCCCTCACCTAGGCCAGCCCTGATTGCTGGCCAGGCCTAGGGACCTCACCTGTGCATGAATTCATGCACCGGGCCTCTAATAAATGAGAAAGCATCAAAATTGGCTACCTACAAAGGGCTGGGGGAATGAGGTGGAAGGGATCAGGGAGGAAGAAAACATCTCTATATAGTTTTGACTTTAGAAGCATGTTAATGCCCTAAATATTCAACAAAAAAGATACTCAAAGGTGAAAAAAAATGCTATGTAAGACATTATTGGTACAATTGGAAAACAAATTGGAATAATTGGAATATAGATGATATATAAAGGTGGTCTATTAATTTTAAAGTTCCTGAAACTTCACTGAGGTTATATAAGAAAATATACTTGTTCTTAGGTAATACACACTAAAGTACTAAGTGGTGTGATATATGGGGCATGATATATGCCATCTGTTTTCAAATGTTTCCAAAAAATAAATTATACATTAATATGTAATATTACAGTGTGCCCCAAAATTCTTCTTGCAGTTTTAAGCTTTAATAACTTTGGAAGTATAAATGTTACATACTTAGAAGCAGTATTATTTTAAAGTTTAGGTATATTTCTTTTACATTTTAGTTTTGAGACTTGTGAATAACTTTAAAATTTTTGTTTCAGAACATAATTTTTTGTTGTTGATGAACATTTCTTATTCCATCAGAGGGACTCAATCAAAAAATTAAAAGAGGAAGAGAGTGGGATAGAAAATGTGGCAAAATGTTAAAAATTGGTGAATCTGACCAAAGGGTACTTAGGAGTTCCCTATATTATTCTTGCAACTTTTCTGTAAGTTTAAAATTACATTAAAAAAAGTTTTTAAAATGATTATACAATGAGTGAGCTCTCCATGTTTTATTCCTAGGATAGTCTGATATCAAAGATCAGGTTCATTCTTCTTCACTGCACCTCCTTTCATTTCAGCTGACCCATTCTCGCTCTTTAATCTTTGGGCCAGTCAGACCATGGGCACCACTGGCCAGGACGGGGCAGTCACCCTGCAGCCTTGAAGCAAAGGAGGGAAAAGTCTCCCAATGCCCTTGGCTTTGAAGAACTTACTTTCTAAGAGCTAACCAACTCCAGACCTTTCCCTGCAGAGAACCGTGTAATAGGCATGTAAAAGCGATGAAGGGGATTGCTGTGGAAACTTGTGTAAATAACTCTTTGGCAGGAGAAAGATGGCCAACACTTGCTTTTTGTTCTCTGGTATTCATTAGAGCCACCCTGTGAGGGACCTCTAAGCCCTGGATCTTATTCATCTATCTGAGTTCATTCTTGGTTCAGGGTCTGCATGGGTGTGGGTGTGGAAAGAGTTGGCAGTGATCAGAAGAGGGTCACTGACTCTGGCTTTCAGTAGTGAGTATGGCTCAGATGTCCCCAACTAGACAAGAATGATCTTGAGACCAAATATGATTGCTCACCATGCTTTTCCTAACCCATAACTTCCTCCTCCCTTCTCCTCACAGTCATTTATTAATTTATCCATCCAGCTATCTATCCACCCACCCACCCACCCATTTACCTACCCATTTATCCACTCAATAATAATAATAATTAGGCCCAAATCATGGCAGGCATAGTGCTATATGCTGGGAATACAGTGATGAATGAGACTGGCCTTGCCTTCAAAAAGAGAGAGGGACAAACAATTTAGTACAGTATGGTAAGTGCTGTGATAGTCACAGATATAGGTACCAGAGAAGAGAGACACCTCGACGGGCCTGTTAATAGTCAATCCAGGGAAGTCTTTGGAACTGGGTGTGAAAAATGATGGGAATAGTGGATTAGGCAGAGAAACAGCTGAGCTAAGGCAGGGTAACCTAAACTCTTGCTACTCAAAAGTGAGGTCCATTGATCAACAGAAGCAGCATCACCCAGAGCATAGAAATGCAGACTCTTGGGCCCTAGCTGATTTTGCTCACTGGTTAGAGTGTCAGCCTGCAAACTGAAGGGTCCCAGTTTGACTCTGATCCAGGGCCCATACTTGGGTTGCAGACTCAATCCCCAGCCTGGTTGGGGCATGTGTGGGAGGCAACCAATCAATGTGTTTTTCTAACATCAACATTTCTCTCTCTATCTCTCCCCCTCCCTTCCACTCTCTCTAAAAATCAATGGGAAAATATTCTCATTATTAATAAAAAAACAAAAAAAGAAGAGAGAAATACAGACTCTTGGCCCCCCCGAGACCAACAGAAGCAAATTCTGCATAGTAACAAGACCTTCAGGGAATTCCTATGCACATTAGTGCTTGGGAAGCCCTGCTCTAAACATAACTTTTTGGGGACATTACCAGCAGCTGCCAGGCATTGCACCCTTAGTGCAGAACCCCTCTCAATCATGGCCACCTTCCACGCAAACTCAGATTCAGCTCTGGGCTCTCCTGCTGCTCGCTAACTCATTTCAAACATCAATATCCCCATCCTAAGGTTTTGGGGAAATGAGGAGCTCCTTCCTCTGGAAGCATTGCTAGGTCAAGCTTTCTTCTCTAGCTATATCATTTCCTGTACTTTTTTTGTTTCGTTAGTTTGTTTTTGTTTTGTTTTATTAGTATTTATTGATTTCAGAGAGGAAGGGAGAGGAAGAGAGAGACAGAAACATCAATGATGAGAGAGAATCCTTGACCGCTGTCTCCTGCCTACCCCCTACTGGGGATTGAGCCCACAACCCAGGCATGTGCCCTCAATGGGAATCAAACCTGGGATCCTTTAATCCACAGCCTGATGCTCTATCCACTGAGCCAAACCCTTGGAGGGGCAGCGTGGAGACAGATTCAAGCAGAGCTGACAGCTGTAGGCAGGGAGAGAAAACCAACATGTACTGGACTCATATTCTGTGCAGGCTCTGATACTCGTAAAAGCTCATGATTACTCAATGCTCACTGTTGCTTTATGTGAATTAACTCACGTAATCCTCAAATCAACACCATAAAGTAGGAACTGTTATTTCCCCATTTTCCAGATAAAGTTTAGGAACGTGCCCAAAATCACTCTGTTAGTGGTCTGACTCCAGGGCTCACCCACTGAATCAGAAACTTGAGGACAGACCCAGCAATCTGGCTTTTAACAAGCCCCCCTGACCCAGGCAATACAGATGCATGATACATTTCTCCAACCTTGGCTCTACACATGTTGCCTTTAGTGTTCATAACAACCCTTAGAAGTAGATATAAGGAACACCCTTATATTCCCGAGGCCACTGAAGCTCTAAAGGATCACATGCTTAGAGCCAAAGAGCTACAAAGTAGCAGAGGCAGGGTTTGCACCCAAGTCCGCTGTTGCCTGAACACCAGCTCTTTCCTGGACCTCTGCAAAAGTCAGTTGATCAGATGGAGAGGAGAGAGGAGGGAGAGGAAAGCCCTGGCCCCGATGTGGGTGGAGAACAAGAGGAGAATGAGGGGAAGGGATGCATGTGGGTAATTAACCAAACCTTCTGTCTTTGGTCACTGTGCCCCTGGGCTGTGGTGGCCTTGGTTCTGCCTGGTTGGCCAATCTCATGCTAACTTTCCTGGGCCCCACAGAACACAACCTATTTTTAGCTCAGTCCTGATGGGACTCGTTTGCCAGGTGTTGCCAAATCCCAAGAACAATCACACCCTGGTAGCAAGTGGGCTCTGCTTGGCTCACAGACCACATAAGGCTGCCTGGGCATGCACCCAGCCTCCGCCGAGATGCTGGTCCCACCTGGACCAGCCCTAAATGAGGAGAAAGAGATCCCAGGGGAATTCAGACCAGAGCATATCCTTTCTCTGACCAGAAGATGCTGTGATGAGGAGGCTGTGCAAAATCAGAGGCTCAGAGGGCAGTGTGACTTACTTACCCCTGGTCACACACCAGTTGGGGGTAAGGTGGGAATCCGAACCCAGCTTCCTGATCCTTTTCCCTCTATAATGCAGTCACTACTGGAGTTCTCCAGTATGTTTGTGTATTTGTGTTCTGTCTGCTCTGTTAACAACAACAACAAATTAGCCAAGGAAAACCAGTGCCTATTATAACAGATGGAGCTTCCCAGGAGGCAGTTTGCAAATGGAGGCAGCAAACCAGAGATGTCCCAGGAGGTAATTACATGCACAGCAATAGCAGTCCAGGGAGACTGATAAAGGGAGCAAAAGCAACAAGAGTGGCTTCTGGTCACAACCGTAGGTGACATATTTATGCTAATTTTCCCCCAGAGAGTTAAAAGTTTCTTCCCCTTTGTTATCTAATATCCCGTCACAATTTACCCCAGAGGGAAGAGGAGTCAGAGATGTTTTAATATTATTAATTATAAAATGATAATAACTGCTATACGTGGTGGCAGGTTCTGTGTTTTGCACTTATTAGCTCATTTAAGCTTCACAATAGCCTCATGAGGTGGGCAACATCAGCCTCATTTTATAAACGGAGAAACAAAGGCACAGAAAGTGCTAGTCACGGTCGCACAGCTCATGTCACCAGAGCCAGGCCTGGTGACTCTCAAGCATGTCAGCTTAACCATATGGCATACTACCTCTAGAACAGAGGAGACTAGTTGGAAAGCAGGGGACAAACAGATGGACACACAGACTGAGAGTTGCCTTCATATAGCAAATGGGTTCTTTTGTGGAGTGAGGAATAAGCAAGACCTGTTTCCTAGCCAAATCAGAGCTGTTGGAGAGAAGTTACTAGGCAGCAAACATGACTCAGAGTAAGAAATGAGCATTGCGACTCACGAAGTAAGCTGCCTTAGAGGTAGCCTCCAACTCTGGGGATGTGCAAGCAAAAGCTGAAGACGATTCATATAGGATGGAGTAGAAGAGAGATCTGGACAGGACGGTCCAGGATCCCTTCCAGCTCTGAGATTATGCAGGTTGTGAGCCTGTCCACATCTATTGGGTAGATCCCACACTCAGTACTTCAAACATTTCAGGGCACCCAGCACAGTCCTGCCTAGGCAGCAGGAAGAAAATGTTTCCCAGGGCATGGATTCTCCAGAGATGCAATTGATTTCCTCTGCATGGGTCTTGGAACAGGACATCAGGGCATAGCTTTCTCTTTGTCCCACTAGCAGGTCTTAACTCTAGCAAATGATGACCCAGAATAAAGCCCTCCAATTTCAGGCTCTCTGGCCCCTAAGTATGTAATGTGATTAAGATCTAATGTGATTAGAAGTAATCAGCAGATTACTAAAGAAGTGGAGTGTGCCAGTTCCAAGCAGTGTCCTCTCTCTTCCCATTATCCTGCATGAAAACAGACCTAATAATGAAGCTGGAGGGGCATCTTGAATCATCAGGTGGAAGCCATGAAATGAGAATGACAGAGCAGGAAGATAGCAAGAGCCTGGGTCTGACTATAAGAAGCAGCCATACTGGGCCTGGGCTGCCTACATGACATCAGAGAGAAAAAGTTTAGTGTTATTAAGAGTTTCTGTTACTACTAGCAGAAACCAACTGTAATTCTTATAGAGTTGGAAAAATTATTCAAAAACAACCAAAGGAGGAAATGATTGTGAAAATAAGTTTAAAGGACTAAATAATTATAGAAAAAAAAAAAGGTAAAAGGAGGAAAGGAGAAGAGGAGGAAAGAGGAGGAAGTGGAGGAGGAGAAAAGGATAAAATGACAAGAATGTGTCCAGTTTACCACCAGGCTCTGATATTCTTGATGTCTGAGGTAGAAAGAACATAACCTACTGCCCATCATCACATCACCACTGTCCTAGTTCACACACCCATCACATTTCACCTGACGTATTAGATTGGTTTTCTACTTGGCATCTATTCTAGTCTCCTGTACACCTTTGTCTGAAACATCAATATCACTTACTCCCTGGCTCAAAATCCTCCCAAACCTCCCTTTTAGATTAGATAAAGGCTCCTTACCTTGATGTGTATCAAAAATCCGCCATTCTTGCCTTGTACTCAGATCACATCCCAACCCCTCATGCACCTCCCATTTCAGGAAGAGTAAGTTAGCCACTATTCCCAAATATGCCTGCTAAAATCCTGCTCACATTTGTTGCTCCACCTTTGCCCTCATCTCTAAGTGCTGATATCTCATTTGTCCCTCATGTCCCTGGTCAAATGCCCCCTTCTCCAGCTGGAACCAGTCTTCAAAGTCCATGAATTTTCAATGAAGGGCTGACTCCTTCAACCCTCACACTAAGACCTGTCTAAGGTAAGAGGACTCAACAACAGAAAGAAGGAGAGGAAGACAGAGTGTCTCTCTGGGGACAATGATTATGACTAGTCACTGTTAAACTCTGTCCAGGGTTCCCCAGAACCTCTTAGTCCCAACCCCTTTATGTGACAGTCAAGGATCCCCAATAAACTGGCCTTTGCTGTCTCTTCAGTCCTTTGAAGATGTACCAGGCCAGGGAAAGTAAATGACATATCTCAAGATTTTCCACCCAGGAGACTCTATTGCTGTGGCATCTGGTGTGATATTCTCTTCCCTCATAAAGACCCACCTCATTTCTCAAGGCTCTGCTCCACTTCACTCCTCTATGGATTCTTCCAGATCCTTTCAGTCAGCTATCATCTCTCCCTTTTAAATAATCCCTCCCCTCTCCCAGTCTCCTTCCTCCATGATATAGATACAAACTTTTATGCTTGCTACACAGGAAGAGCACAGAGCTTTGGGGTTAGACAGACTTGTCATTGGACAAGATAGTAACTTGGCCCAGCCTCAGTTTCCCTGTAAAATGGGGACCCTGCTCACAGAGTAGTGAGCTGATTATGATGATTACATAAGACTAAGTGGTGCTAGAAAGAGGGTTAGCATCACCTGTCACTGGGGACTCAGCAGTGAAAGAGAACCTGACACAAGGGAGGTGCTTACTGGGGCTGGTGAATTATTGAGCTGTTGAGTTTGAAGCTCCTGGAGAAGTCAGCTGAGGGTCAGTGATTGCAATTCCACGTGTTAAGTGTGACTGTGATATTGGCAACACCTGAGCAAGGTGGGCTTGACGTTGGAGGAGAAACCCTGAAACTTCCTGAGACGGAGAGAACACGACCTCATGCAAGAGGCTTCTCAAGTGCCCCGTTTGGGCTGTGGGACAGACAAATGTCTTGGAATAGCCTGGGCCTCCTGGTCACCAGAAAGAAGAGCAACATGGAAGTCCTAATCGACCTGGTAAGTCCAACAGAAGGTTTGGTGGGAGATCTCGGAAGATCTCAGGAGATGTGAGCTCATGCTGGTGAGACCAGCACAGGGAGCTGGATTCTCTACAAGTCCCGGTCTGAGAGAGGGGTTTGGGTAATTGCAAGGTTTAAGAAGAAGGGGAGAGAGTGGGGGGAGCAAGAAGACTCCACCCTCTGGGGAAATTCACTGAGCTAAGGTATCAAGGCGGAGGAAAGGAGCTTCAGTCCTGGCGTCCCATATTCAATGGAAACAAAAGAGGGAAGTGGGCCCAGTGGGAAAGACAATAGGGAGTGGTGAGAGTATACACAGGTATCTGAGTATAACTGACCATTGCATCTAGGGGTCTTGGTTCAGATACTCCTGCTTGTTCTGAGAAGATATAAATCTGGGTCTCACAATTTTTAGTTTTTGAAATTTATTCGAAAAAATTTATAGCTCCATATCAACCAACATCATGCAGGCCAAAAAAACACCGTATCTCTAGAAAATAAGAGGGTTCCTGAGCTGACGGTCTTTGTGGGAGATGATCTCTGTGTTTATAAAATGGTCCATAAATTTGGGGTTGGTTGACTCACATGGTGGTAGTTGGCATCATGTACCTTAGAGAACATGCCCTGTTACTATGTTCCCTTTAGTGCCCATCGTTATTGCTCCCATTAACCAAGGCTGAGAGTTTGAGAGCACGTGGAGGCTGGAGGCAGACAGATCTGAATTCAAATTCCAGCTCTGCCACCATCCCAGGTCTGTGACCTTGGGCAAGTGATTTAACTTCTGACTTCAGGTTTTCTCCACTGGCAATAGTAGCTGAATTTATTTGGGTTAACAGGTGCTTCACCTATTAATCTCTTTTGTCCTCTAAACAACCTTATAAAGTGGGCAAAATTACCATTACCTCTATCTCACGGATGAGAAAGTGGAGGCAAAGAAAATGAAGGTTTCACAGCTAGTAAACAGGGAGCTGAGATGTGAGCTCAGACATCTATCTCCAGGTCTGTGTTCTTAGCCACTTTCCTCTGTGTACTGGCTGGAACCTGGGAAATGGGGATGATAGTGGGAGTGACTCCCAGGATTTTAATGAGAATAGAAACCTACTCCCAGGTGACTCAGTTGTTTGGAGCATTGTCCCATTTACCAAAATGTTGCAGGTTTGATTCCTGGTCAGGGCACACACCTGGGTTGCAGGTTCAATCCCTGTTTCTCTCTTCCTCTCTCTAAAATCAATAAACATATCCTGGAATGAAGTTTTTTTTATTTTGTTTTGTTTTGTTTTGTTTTGTTTTTAAAAAAAGGAGGATGTATGTGAGATAACTAGCCCAGTGCCTGCATATACTAACAATACAATAAAAGGTGTCCATTATTATGAATTTTCAATGTTCATCCTTACTTCTCCTCATCCATTTTCCTCCCTGCCTCTCACTCCTCCTTCTTACCTCCTTTCTCATTATTACAGTAAGGATTATTGCAACACCCAGCTCCAGACAAAACCTTTTTTATTTACCTCCAAACACCATAGCTATTTCCTATTCACTTTTCTGTTCCTTGCAATCCCTCCTCCGTCTCTCCCTTACCTTTTTTGTTTAATCCTAGGGATTGTTATCAGGTAAATCTATCATTAGGTAATGTTTTAATAACATGTTTCCCATAAGATAGTGAATATTACGTATTCCCTATAACCAGTATGATAGATATTACTCTAAAAAGGAAATTCATGACTCACCATAAACTGAACAGCCAACTGGGAAGCCAGGGTGTTCTCACATGAAAATTATTATTGTTTGATTGATTTTTAACCCACCCACTGCCTGAGGGCCCTTTGAGTCATGCTGTACATATGTAGCATGCAAACTAGCAAGGGCTGATTGGCTGGGGATGAAGTCAGGGCTATTTAATATCCTATATTTATGATATCTACTTACAAGGAGAAAATCTCATCTGTTTTAAGCAATTACTTATAATCAGGAATTTGCTGGCAACACACACACGGGTGCGCAGGCGCAAACACACACTCACTGATGATGGGTTCCACGCCTCACCTGTCCCGGCAGGCCAAGTGCAATCCCTCCCAGTTTCTTTCCTCAAAACCCAGCAGTGAGCTGTGCAGAAGGTGCTCCTGTCTGGTGATCAATCGCTCATGACTAGTCTGAAACCTGGTACTGTCACTTACTTGCTATGTGACATTAGATGCCTGAGCCTCCATTTTTCCCAATAGAGATATTGTGGGGATTAAATCAAATAAAGTGCCTGGCACATAGCAAAGTGTTCAAAATGTGGCAGTGCTGAGGGGGCATAGAAGAACACTGTGGAATCATCGGTTCTCTGGTTTGTATTGATGGATCTGGAACCATCCCTCCTGCACACACCAAAGCTGAAATCCAGGTTTTTCCTCGAGCACTTGCTGCATGTCAGGGACTGAGATGGACAGGTGCAGGGTCACTTAAGAAGAGTGTCAGATCATCCTTGCTACCACAGAGCTTATAAGTAACCATGATTCTCTAAGTTATGCATTCTCTTCAGACCTCCTGTCTCTGAGTCACCTGGATTCTTGTGCCTCAAAGCCTAGACTTACTGTATCAAAGTTTCTGGGGGTAAAGCCTCAGGTCCTGCATTTTCACAAGTTTCTCTGATTAATTTTTAAAATTAAATTTATTGGGGTGACATTGGTTAATAGCATTATATAAAGTTCAAGTGTGTGACTTTATAACACAACATCTGTATACTCTATTGTGAGGTCATCACCCAAAGTCTAGTCTTCTTCTGTCACCTTGTATTTGGCCCCATTAACCCTCTTTATCTTTCTCCCAACCCCCTTCTCCTCTGGTAACAACCATTCTGATGTCTGTATCTGTGAGTTTGGTTTTTTTATTTGTTTTATTAGTTCATTTGTTGCTTTTTTGTTTCATAATCCACAGTTGAGTGACATGTTCTTGTCCTTTTCCATCTGACTTATTTCCTTAGCACAATACTCTTAAGATCATTCCATGCTGTTGCAAATGGCACCATTTTATCTTTCTTTTTTTGTCTGAGTAGTATTCCATTATATATGTCACACCTTTATCCAATCATCATCGAAGGACACTTGGGTTGTTTCTATGTCTTGGCTATTATGAATATGTTGTAATGAACATAGAGGCACACCTATCTTTGCAAACAAGTGTTTTCAAATTTTTCAGGTAGATACCCAGCAGGGGAATTGCCGAGTCACATGCTTGCCAGCAGTTAGCATGTTTGCAGAGTTTGCTATGAAACCTTCTGGTGGCATGGGCCGCCCACAGTAATCTGTGGTTAAGAGCAGTGATCATTGTTTGGGGTGACTTTGCATTTTAAGAAGCTATAGACAGATTTCATATTATGGAGTTTGAAGATGTTGCCCAGGTCACCAGCCTCAACCACAATCTGGGAGCCCATAGGAAAGACTATGGCAATGACATTTTTGCGGCTTCACCCTCACTGCTGTATTGTTAGGCTGATCTTCTAAAGTTTGGGCCATGGAGGCGAAACCTGGGAGAGGAACCAGGCCTATTCATAAAACGCAAATATCAATTACCAGAATCAAGAGTGAGCAAGCCCTGACTAGAGGACATGTAGAGTACATCGGTAATACTTTTTACTCACAAAACAAGGACATTTTTTTTCTGTTTTAAACAGTTTAAAAAAACTCAAGGCAGGAAGATTTGGTGAGGTGGTGTTCTAGCTGAAATGCAGACTCCCAGGTTCTGGGCTAAGACATTTTTATTCAGTGGATCTGGCTTGGGCACAGTTATGTGTATTTTAAACAAGGAACCAGATGAAACTCACTAATCTGGGAAAGCTTCCTTTTAGGAAATAAATGCTCATTTGCTTGATAAGTTACTTTAGTTAGCTTTTTGCACTCTGAAAATCTAGGTACCAGGACTCAACATGTTGGGAGGTGTCAAAAAAGGGGTGAGATTGACATTTTTCTATTTCGCAACATAATAGGACTTGAGGGTTTTCTATTGTTAGCCCTTGTCCGAGCCTTAGCCCTTGAACTGAGGAGAGAAAGGAGCAAGGCCCTCGGCAGGCTGCAGCCAGGAGTGGAGGCTGAGTCACTGCCTTCAAGGGCGGACGATGAATACCACCGACGTGCTGTCGGACAGCCAGCTTTAATTGCTTCCTCTCCTTGATGTGACTTCCCTCCCTCATCACCAAACCTTCAATAAGATGTTCTGTACAGCATGGCTCTGTGTCGGTGCATTGGGGGTTGAAGAGAATTTTCCAGTGAAATACTAGATAGAACTGGAACAGGAGAACTGGGTGAGAAATGAGGTGGGAAGAAATTCATAGAACAAAGAAGCAGGGGTTCATAGGGCAATCTCCAGAAACGTGAAGGACCCTCCCTTCAGAACCCTTGGGAAGTATCCTGGGAGCCCAGGATTGGTGAAATATTACTTATACACAAAAATTTCTCCTTTGTAAGTGTGCAGCTCAATTAGTTTTGACAAACCAATACACCTATGTAATCATCGCCACCATCAAGATATCCAGCACCGTATATTTACATAATGGAACACTATGCAGCTATAAGAAAGAAGGCTCTCTTACCCTTTGCAGCAACATGGAGGGAACCTGGAGATTATTAGGTTAAGTGAAGTCAGCTAGTCAGAGAAAGACAAGTACCATATGATCTCACACATATGTGGAATCTAAAGAATAAAATAAACTGATAAACAAAGTAGGGCCAGAGGTATGGATGTATGGAACAAAACAGGTCAGTGTGTGTGGGAGAAGGGGAATTTGAGGGGGGACAGGAAGAGTTTAACCAAAGAACATCTGTGCAGAAATGCATAACCCATGGACACAGACAATAACATGGGGAAGAACTCAGGTAATAATAATAATAATTATTATTATTTTAGGTAAATATGGAAAATATAAAAATAAAAAAGATATCCACCACCATCACCTAAAAAGATTATTTCTGCCCATCCAATCAATTAACCCCAAACACACCTGACCACAAGAAACTGCCAAACAATTTTTCATCACTGTTCATTGGGTTACTGTCTTCTAGAATTTCATGTATAGATAAATGGAATCACACCACACATACACTTTTGTATACATGACATTTTAGGTTCATCCATGTGTTGCATTGTTCTGAAGATTGATTGATTGGTTGGTTGGTATAATAAATATTTCATTGTATGGATATGCCAAAATGGGTTTATCCATTCACCCATTGGTGATCATTTGAGCTGTTTCCAGTTGGGATAATATCAACAAAGTTGTTGTGAATATTTGTGCTCAGATTGTTGTGTGAACATACATTTTATAGAAATACCTTGAAGTGGAATTGCCACAGTGTAGGGTCAATATATCGATATATGTTTAACTTTATGAGAATGTACATATTTCCCAAAGTGGTTGTATTGTTTTTGTTGCCACCTCTGAGACTTTTAGTTCCTACACATCCTTGACAATACTTGATATTATCAGCCTAAACTTAGCCATTTTAATCAATGTGTTCTGGTATCTCACTGTGGTTTTAATTTGCACTTCCTTAATGACTAATAATATTGAGCCTCTTCTCATTTATTGACCACTCCTGTATCTTTCGAAAAGTGTCTTTTCCAAGTTTTTGCTCACTTTAAAAATGTTTTTTGTCTTCTCATGAGTTGTAAGAGTTCTTTATATACTCTGGCTACTTGTCCTTTATCAGTTTTATCTATTACAAATATTTTACCAGTCTATGAGGTGTCTTATTATTCTCTTGTTATTGTCTTTGGAAGAGCAGTTTTTAATATTGATTAAGTCTAATTTACCGAATTGTTTTCATACTGTTTGTGTCCTATTGAAGAAATACGTGTCAACATAGAGGTTGCAAAGATTTTGCTCTTTGTTTTCTTCTGAAAATGTATAGCTTTAGCTTTTCCATTCAGATCTATGATTCATTTTAAGTAATTTTGTGTGTGTGTTGTGATTTAAGTTAAATAAGTCAGTGGTCTTGTTCCTGACCTTAGGATGAAAGCAGTCAGTCTTTCATCCTTACATATGTTAGTTACACATTTTTACTGATGCTCTTTAGCGGGTGGTGGAAGAAGTTCCCTTCTGTTCTTGGTTGAGAGGTGTTTTATTTCTTAAAAAAACACACACATGAATGAATATAAATTTTGTCTAATGATTTTAAATTAAACTTGTATCTCTGGAATAAACCTCACTTGGATGCACAGGGCCTGGATTTTATCTGATGATTTTTAAAAGGACATTTTACATCTATGCTCATGAAAGATATTAGTTTGTAATATTTTCTTTCTTACAAAGTCTTTGGTGTTTATAGCAGGATAATGATAGCTTCATAAAAGGATTGGGAAGTATTCCCTCCTCCACACTTTCCTGAAACAGTTTATGACTTGTGGCCCGGTGCATGAATTTGTGGATGGTGGGGTGGAGGGGAGGAAGGGGGATGTTCCCTCAATCCAGCCTGCACTCTTTCCAATCTGGAACCGGGATTGGGCCTAAACAGGCAGTCGAATATCCCTCTTGCAATCCGGGACTGCTGGCTCCTAACCACTCACCTGCCTGCCTGCCTGATCGCCCCTAACCACTCTGCCTGCTGGCCTGATCACCCCCAACTGCCCCCCTTCCGGCCTGCTCGCTCCTAACTGCCCCCCATCCGCTGGCCTGTTTGCTCCCAACTGCCCCCACCCTGCTGGTCTACTTACCCCCAACTGGCCCCCCTCCTCCACTGGTCAGCTCGCCCCCAACTGTCCCTCCCTGCCAGCCTGCTCACCCTAACCTCCTCTGCCTCGGCACTGCCTTCCTGGCTTTACCTAGAAGAATGTCCGAAAGGTGTCCCGGAAGGTCTCCCAGTTTAATTAGCATATTACCCTTTTATTAGTATAGACTAGAGGCCCTGTGCACAAAAATTTGTGCACTCAGGGGGGTCCCTCAGTCCAGCCTGTGTGCCCTCTTGCAGTCTGGGACCCCTTGGGGGATGTCCACCTGCTGGCTTAGGCCTGATCCCCCTGGGAGATCTGGCAGTCAGACATCCCTCTGGCAGCCCAGGAGCCCTCAGAGGATTTCCACTTGCCAGTGGGGAGCAGGTCTAAGCTTCATCAGACATCCTTAGCGGTGCTGAGGAGGTGGGAGAGGCTCCCACCACCACCGCTGTGCTGGCAGCCTTCAGCCTGGCTGTGGCTGAGCAGAGCTCCTCCTGTGGAAGTGCACTGACCACCAGGGGCAGCTCCTGTATTGAGCATCTGCCCCCTGCTGGTCAGTGTGTGTCATAGTGACCAGTCATTCCCAGTCGTTCTGCTATTAGGGTCAATTTGCATATTACCCTTTCATTATATAGAGTAGAGGCCTGGTGCATGGGTGGGGGCTGGCTGGTTTGCCCTGAAGGGTGTCCTGGATCAGGATGGGGGTCCTGCTGGGGTGCTTTGCAAGCCTGGGTGAGGGGTTGAGGGCTGTTTTCAGGCTAGCCACACCCCCTTCAGGGTGAGGGACCTCACTGGGGTGCCTGGCCAGCCTGGGTAAGGGACTGATGGCTATTTGCAGGCTGGCGAAGCCCCCAAGCAGGGACCCTCACCCCATGGGTGTGTGGCTAGCCTGGGTGAGGATCTGAGGGCCATTTTCAGGCTAGCCATGGCCGCAGGCTGGAAGCACGTATCTGGGATTTACTTATCTTCTATAATTAAAACTTTGTAGCCTTGGTCTGGCTGGAAGCCTGAGTTGCTCCTGGCATCCCAGGCTCCCAGGCTCTCCTTGAGCAGAGGCCACGGAAGCTGGAAGCAGGTATCAGGGATTTATTTATTTTCTGTAATTTAAACTTTGTAGCCTTGAGCAGAGATCAGGGCCAGCAGGGCAGGCAGGAAGCTTGGCTTCCTCCATTGCCAGGGCAACCCAAGCCTCCTGCCCGCTCCAGCTCCATGGCCATCGCCATCTTAGTTGAGTTAATTTGCATACCTCATCCTGATTGGCTGGTGGGTATGGCTTGTGGGTATAGTGGAGGTACAATCAATTTGCATGTTTCTCTTTTATTAGATTAGCATATTACCCTTTGGTAGATTGGTACTATTTCTCCCTTAAATATTTAATGTGATTTACCTCAGAAGTCTTTATTGTTACTTATGGGAAAATTTTAACAATAGAAACAACAGGTTTTCTATTTTTTCTGGAACCAGTTTTGGTAATTTGAGTATTTTAAGGAATTTGTGCATTTCATTCAAATTGTTAATTTTTTGGCCTAATGTTGCTTATATTACCTATTTCTTATTTTAATATCTGTAGGATTTGTAATGCTGTCCTCTCTTTTATTCCAATTATTGATTCTTTGTGACTTCTTCCTCTCCTATTTGATTAGTCTAGAGAGATTAATTCATTTATTTATGTTTTCTAAAAGTCAGATTTTAAATTCGTTGCTTTTCTCTAAGATAATTAGTCTATCTTTTTGTTGTTGATTTCTGATTTTATTTTTATTATTTTCCTACCGCTGCATATTTGGGTTTAAAGCAGTCTTCATTTTATAGTTCCTGAAGGTGGGTCACTGATTTTGGACATTTCTGATTTTCTAATATAAGCACTTAAAGTCATAAATACCTCCCTGACCACTGCCTTAGCTGCAACCCACAAATATGAACTGTGTTTTCATTTTCATTCAGTACAGTAGATTTTCCAATATACTTGGTGATTTATTTTCTGAGCCATGAGTTATTGAGAACTGTGTTGTTTAATTTCCAAATATTTGAGAGTTTTCCAGACATTTGTCTGGAAATATAACTTCTAATGTATTTTTATTGTAATCAAAGAGCATACTTTATATGATTTTAATACTTTTAAATTTATTGAGACCTGTTGTATTCCCTTGCATGTGATAGATCTTGTTAATGTTCCATGTACACTTGAAAAGAATGTGTATTCTATGTTGCTGGGTGGAATCTTGTATAAATATTAATAATTTCAAGTTGGTTGATACCTTTGTTCAAGTCTGCTATAGTTTTTTATACTTATTAACACTAATAGAGGTCTGGTGCACGAAATTCGTGCATGGGGGATAGAGGGGGAGATGTCCCTCAGCCCAGGCTGTGCTCTCTCAAAATCTGGGACCCCTTGGGTAGAGTCCTTAGGTCTGGCTGGTGACCAGGGCATCTCAGGGCTTTTCTTCCCCCAGCTGCCAGCAGCTGGCCCTGCTCCACCACTGCCACTGCTTGCCATCTGTGCAGTGCTGCCCCTCTCCCCCACCACTGGTCACCTTCCTCTGTGGGTAACAGGCATGGGGTGTAATTGCTTGGCTGGCCTGGGTATCCCTCTGTGGGGCAATCGCTGGCCAGCTCAGCCTATCTTCCACAGCACTGCCAGTCAGGTAGCCTTTGAGGCAATAGATTGCAGGGCTCTGCATTCGATTGCTGCACACAGAGAGGCCCTGCCCACCCAGCCAAGGATCCGCAATTGATCGCCACACACAGGGAGGCCCTGCCCACCCCACTGGGGCACCACAATCAATCGCAGGGCAGAGGGTGGCCTGGGCCTCCCTCTGTGGAGTGATCACGGGGCAATGGTGGGGACCCTTCTGACCCCTGACCAATTGTATCGTACTTGCCTTGGCTGGCCTGGTACCAGTGCATGTCATAGCCTGGTCATCTGGAAGGTCGTCTGGAAGGTCATCTGGATAATCAATCATTCTGCTATTCAGTCGTTTGGTTGATTTGCATATTATGCTTTTATTATTATAGACCAGGGGCCTGGTGCACGAAATTCATGCATGTGTAGGTGGGGAGGAGGAGGGCAGATGGGGAGGTTTCTCAGTCGGACCTGCACCCTATCCCCTATCCAATTCGGGAGCCCTCAGGAGATGTGCTACTGATGGCTTGGGGCCACTCCACATGGTTCTCTGCTCTTTGCTGGGCCTGTCTGCTCCACACCATGGGGATGTGCAAGCAGGCCCTGCTGGGCGCCACCTGTGGGGTCCCTGATGGCTCGTGCCCCCTCATCCCCTTGTCCACAGCCACCTCCCTGGCTGAGGGTGGCTGGGGGGTGTCCGATGCCTCTGGCTCTCTCCCCCTGGTCCCCTTGTCCACAGCTGCCCCCAGTCAGCTGCCACCTGCAGGGGTCCCCATCGCCTTGTAGTCCCCGCTTGTCTGCTCAGGGGTCATCATGGTGACCTCCCAGCAGGCCCTGCTGGGTGCTGCCTGTGGTCTGATTGCCTGCTGGGCCCTCGTTGCCAGGGTAATGCTGCCAGCGTCCTGCCCCACTGCTATGGGTGCCGCCATTTTTGTTCCAGAGTGATGGTTAATTTGCATATTACTCTTTTATTAGATAGGATTACTGAGACGAAAGCATTGGAATCTTCAAATATTGTGGGTTTTTCTATTTCTCCTTCCTGCTCTGTCAGTTCTTATTCATTCATTTTGAAGATCTAGGGTAGGGATTAAAAAATATTGTGTCTTTTTGGTGAATCGCCCTTTTATCATGATGAAACATCCCTCTTTATCCCTGGTCATATTCTTTTTGCTAAAGTCTACTTGTCTGGCATTATTATAGTCAGTCAAACTTACTTAGAACTGGTATTTTCTAGAACAGAATATTTTTCTACTGTTTACTTTATGCCTTTATATTTAAAGAGGTTTCTGATTGAACAGCAAATTGTTGATCCTTGTTTTTTCATCCAGTCTTTTAATATCTGTTCCTTTTTTTCTAAACCTCACCTGAGGATATATTGATTTTTTAGAGAGGGCAAGGAAAAGAGAGATACATTAATGTAGCTGCCTCCTGCATCCCCCTCCCCGCTGCTACCCTGGGGATCAAGCCCACAACCTGAACATGTGCCCTGAAAGGAAATTGAACTGGCAACCTTTCAATGCATGAGGCGGCACCCAACCAACTAAGCCACACCAGCCAGGGCTAGAGAAGTCTTTACTCTAGGCATAGTATAACCCCACAATAAGGCATGACACTCTGTGGTCTCTACTGAATATCTCAGGAAATCTGCAAGGACATTCCACTGGTTGGCATCTCCCAACATTGTGATCTCTGTGAGTTGCACAAGCCTACACCTTCCCAGCGATTCACTGCCTGGTCTCATAGTTTTGTTCTAGGTATACACAAAGTATTCAGCAAAGACACTTAAGTATTTCTTAATGTTGCTCTCTCCTTTGGGTGCTGTGCTCCACAATTTTTGGTCACTTCAGCCTCCCAGATTACTGATTTCTGTCTTCTTGACTTAGAGATACCATTGTGTGCTGGTTGGGACTCCCCTTTCTGCAACAGGCTCCAGAACGTGATTCCAGGCAGAGAGCCAAGAGCTTACCTCACTTATTTTTCTTTTCTTGGGAATCCCAATACTGTACTGTCTGTTGTACAAAGTCTGAAAACAGTTTTCTTATTGTTCATGATGGGAGACAATGTTTGGACCCTTTCACTCCATCATGGCCTGAAATGGAAGTTCAGTTATTACACATTTATTTGTATATTAGACAAAAGTGCAAGCCGCAAGAGTGAAGGCAGGGATAGTCATGTTATAACAACAGTACAAAGCAACATGTATACACAGTGTTATCTAAAATGAAAAGCATCCTAATTTGCTTTGATTAAAATCTGATGTTTAAGACAAGGAAGGTAATAATCCCACATGATACATCCCACACACACTAGCATTCATTCATTCATTCATTCATTCATTTATTCCATAAGCATGCTTTAAGCACCATCTTTGTCCTCTTTGTACTAGGCACTGAGCATACCATGTTGAATGAGATATAGCCCCTTTTCATTAAGAAACTCAGATCAGGAAGAAATAGACAAGTAACATAGAATTAGCAATACATCGTGATTAGTAATACAGTAAAGGTAAGTCCAAGGGCTATGAGAACACAAAGAGGGGGATATCTATTCCAACCTGAGTGTAGGTGGGTGTCAGAGGGACTTTCTATAAGGATAATGACTTATGAGTGGTGTCCTGAGGGATGAGTAAGAATTGATCAGAAGAAGGAAGTGGAAGAAGTTGAAGGTACAGCATACACATGAAAAAAGCCTATTTAACTTTTTCAGGGAATTACATGTATTTCGGACTGGCTGAAGTGTCAAATGGAAAGAGAGGAGGAGTGGGGTAAGCTGAGGATAAAAGACATGTAGAAGCTGAGCAAAATAAGTTCTGGTTTAAATCCTGTATAATAAAGAGCTAATATGCAAATGGTCATCAAGCCCTCGTGTCATCAAGCCATAACAGATCAGACACTCAACACTGGGGAGAGAAAAATGGGGACCACCCAGGCACAAATGAGCTCACAAGAGAGGAATAAGGACCAGCCAGGCCGCAGGCCAGGAGAGGGACAAGCCACCCACCCCGAGGTCCTGGGCACTTGTAGCTGCAGTGAGCCTGGGTGAAGCCAGCCCAGGTTCTGTGTGCCTGTGACCCACCAGAGGGAGGGAAGCCTGGGTCCTGGGTGCCTGCAATAAGATAAAGGAGGGAATCCTGGATCCTGGGTGTGGGGCGAAGCAGAGGTGGTTAGGACGATCAAGCCAGCAGGGGAGCAGTTAGGGGCGATCAGGCAGGCAGGCAGACAAGCAGTTAGGAGCCATCAGTCTTGGATTGAGAGAGGCAGTCAGACATCCCCCTAAGGGTCCCGGATTGGAGAGGGTGCAGGCCGGGCTGAGGTACCCACCTCCCATGCACAAATTTCATGCACCGGGCCTCTAGTTTTAAATGTTGCTTTAGGAGAACAAAGGAACTGTTGAATGGTTTATTCAGATGGATAACATGGTCTGGTTTGTGTTTTGAAAGGATGTCAGTTTAGAAAATGGGGCTATAGGGGGAAATAATGGTCCATCAGGAAGATATAGCATTCATACAAGTAAAAAATTATTTGGGCCTGAGCTGTTATTGAAAATGGGAACTAGGATAAATAAATGGATGAGAGATATTAGAGTCATAAGACCCTCAGCCTGGATTGGTTGGATACAGGAGTAAGGAAGAGGGAGGAGCCATACAAAGAGAGCATGTGGTATTCGGATGACTTGAGCATTCTACTAAGGGATCACAGATTTCTTGGTCTCTGTCTGGACTGATTTTTGTCTTGTCCCAGATGTGATTCCAGCCTCCTGGTTGCCTGAGCCTATGCACTGGTTGTTTGAGATTATTTCCTATCCTGTCTGCTAAGCTGCCTCCTAACAATCATAATTTGTGTGCATCAATACCCTGGCTACCTGGACTACCAGTCAGGCACCTTCCTGGGTCTGTCTCACTCTTCTGTCTGCTCTGGACCCTGTAGCTCCAGCTTGTCAGTCCCACCATATTTTTTTCTATAATTCATGGAAAATTATGACAGAGCTGACAAAATCATACTTAGGGATACATACTAGAAGGAATCATGTGGTATAATGCCAATTTTGCTGCTGAAAATATTAAAACATAGTTTTATCATTTCATTCCTATATTCACCTGTGTTGACTATATCACCCTTTCTGGGTCAAAAAGGAATAATTACTAGTATACTTCACCTATAGAGATTTAGCTGTAGATTTTTTATAACCTCATATAAGTTATAAAAGATGGTGATTTTCTTGCATTACGAATATTAAGACTAATAGATAGAAGGTTCCACCTATAGTGACTGGACCTAAAAACTGACCAGAAAGACTGGTGGGACCATGGCAAAGACTACTAGTTGTCCCTAATATGGAGTTTTCTCTCTTTTTTTGGTAATAAAACCTTTAATTTTTAGGTGAGGACCTGGCCCAGAATAAAAACCTTATAGTTAGGTGGTGTGTTAAAGTCACAATAGAAACAAGATGACACACTCAGAATGAGATAAGTCAAGGAGGATTCATGACTAAAGAGGCTATTTACTAAGTTTGGGTATAGAGCTCATGGAAGCTAGGATGTCACCTCCTTTAGGGCACAATGAGATGAAGGGAGTGAACAATTAGCAGAACCTAGACAAAGAGAGAGGTGGGTAGAATCAATCATTTGCAAAGACCAGGCACCCTCCATTGAGGGACAGAGCCAGCCTAATGGAATCTTGAAGGGAGGAATCCAGAGAAATACATATCCGAGTTTCATGCTTCTGTTTTTCTGACCTCCTGCCAGATCCCCTATTGTCTGAACCAGACCATAAATGCCAGAGGTTCCAATCCCCCATTGATGTGGTCTACACAGTCTCCTAAGGCAGAGGATGGATGATGAGAAAAAGGCAGTGGGTCTAGACAGGCACATGGAAGCCAACTAGCATGCCCAAGTTATGTAAATGGTGGCCAATGGAATAGAAGCAGAAACAGTTCCATTTTGAGGGTATAACTTTAAAAAGAGGGGCATGTCTTTCTTTTTCCTGTAGGCTGGATTGATGACATGATGATAGGAACTTGAGCAGCCATCTCGATCCATGAGATGGAAGTTACATTCTAAGATTGGTGGAAAAAACATAACAGAGGGAACTTGGATCCTGAGGATCGAGCAACTAGTTCTGTCACTTACATTCACTAGTTCTGGTTGCCTACATTCACTTGAGTGGCCTTTTGAAGCCACTGTGACTATAGGTTTTCTGTCACTTGCAGCTGATGCAAACCCTAACCAATTCAGAGAACAAACAGGAAATTCTTTGGGGATTTGGACTGTATTGGTTATGATTTGTTTATTTATTTGTTTTTCACTTATAAACATCTTAAATGGACTTTGTTTAGCTTAAGCAAATGTGGAAATTGATTGGAAGGATGCTGGCGGTGTCTTAGAGAATCAAAGGAAATGCTGAACAACCAAGATAGGAGAATCCAAGGTAGTCTGGTAACTCGAAATTTGTCATGGTCTTTCAGCCTAGAGGACTGCCACCAATGTGACTCAACCCCTACAACTCCCGTTCTCTTCAGGAATCCATTCCAGATTTCATGTTTCCGTTAGAGAGAATCTGATTGGGCCAGCTTATATCAGGCACTCTTATCTTTACTGGAGGAGGGTCACAACACATACAGGCTCACTGGAGTCCCCAGGATTCCTAGAGCCATAGATACATTGTGTATCAGACCAGGAGGTATAGTTTAAAGGGACTCTCACTTCAACTGATATCAATGTCTAAGACATGGATGTCCATAATAGGGTAACGAGCTCTTTGAGGGTGTGTTTAGAAACATCATGGGCAATAATAATGCCTGATCCACAGTAGATACCAAATGCAGACTCATTGCCTTTCATGTCTCTCTGCAACACCTGAGGTTACAAACCTCATTACAGGCGTATGGGTGGGCAACAACTCAAAACCACATTTTTTTGTAATTTGAAATTTTGTTTACCTAAATTCACCAAGATTCTCAATATCTTAATGTTCTAGAACATGTGTTAAATATGATTGATAGGGGGGTGAGGAGGGGGAAGGACTAAATGGTTTAAGGAGTACAGAGACTATCAGGGAAGAGAAGCATGTACAGAAATCAATAATAATAAACAGCGAGTTGTGTGCTGTAATAGAATTAAGTATCAGTCTCCTTGAGAGCAGCTGAGAGAGTTGGAAGAGGTAAAATTTGAGGTGTGTAAGTAGGAGTCCCACAGACATTAAAGGGGAAAGGAGATTCTAAGCAACAGTAATAGCATGTGCAAAACTACGGGGACATAAAAATGCTCAGCTATGTCAGGAAAAAGCTGAGACCTCCATGTGGCTAGCCTCCTAGGCACTGACTGGAAATTCATTTATTTCTTCAGCAGTAATTTCCTGGCTACTGGTTACTGGAGAAATGAGCTGCAGTCCTTCCCCTTCTGTGGAGAGACAAGCACAGTGACTATGTCAAATGACCGCGATAGCAGAGGGTGGGGAACACCCTCCTATGAGATAGAGGCAGGGAAGGAGCAGTAACTAAGAACTCAGGAAAAAGAGTCCAGAGCTGTATGCAGGAGTTAGGGCATTCAATGCCATGTTAGAAGCACTTGAGCTTTTTATCTGGTAGGTCATGGGGACCCTCTGAAGTTCTGTGTTTGTTAAAGCGAGATGATCCTAATTTGCGGAGGCTGCTTCCCAATCTTCTGACTCAAGACAGATAAACCTCATTTGTTTTGGCCTTGTGCACCCAGCACCGTGCCAGGGATTTGACATACATTATCTCATTGAAACTGAGATTGGCCTGCAGGTGGAGAGGTTATGTACCCAGCTTTGGAGGTGAGCAAGGCAAAGAATAGAGGAAAGCACACGGTGGTGTGATGGGGAAGGTTGGGAAGCTTTGTGCTGTTTTACGTAGGATACAGGGCTCAAACTCTTCCTCCCACTTAGAGAAAGGTCCCCGCTTTCATCAAAGTGGGCTACCATTCATTGTACAATATGTCAAAGCCTAGATTCCTCCATCAGTCAGGATATGGGCAGCTCCAAGCTGCTTAAACTAAGGTTTATTTCTCGCAAACAATGAGAAATCCAGGAAGAAGCAGTCCACCAATACCATTAGATGTGCAAGTTGTTCCATTTTGCCAAGACAGCTGCTGGACCATGTTCCTGCCATGCCTTAGATTGCACTTCCATTCCAAGAAGGGAGAGGGGGTGAGGAAAGCCTTTACCAAAAGAGTTCATCGTCCTTATTTCTAGAGATTTCTGCTTACATTCCATTGGCCAGACCTATGTCATATAGTCATTTCCAGGTACAAGGGAGGCTGGAAAATGGTTGATTTGCTGCCCCCTCAATCACAAATCAGGACTGAGTCACCAAGGAAGGAGGAAATAGGTAGCCAGTAGACAGCATATATAATCTTATTCCACTTTCCCAATGGTTCTGTAAGGTAAGGTTGTCCACAGGCAATGGGGAAATAGACTCACAGAGGAAAGTAAATTGTCCAAAGTCATCCAAGTATGAGTCATGGAATAAAGATTTTAAAGCAAGTCTGTATCACTCCAAAGCAAAGGATTTTTTTTAATGATACCATCCTGTCTCCCTTAGCAGTGTGACCTTGAGCAATTCACAAAGCCTCCCTGAGCCTCAGTTCCAAAATCCATAAAATGAGGATGCTCATCTCTGACTCAAAGGTTCTTGAAGCATCAGCTTAGATGATGAATGCAAAAGTGTCGGGAAGGGTAATGTCAATGGGACCCTAATTCTTATCCATTTACCCTTTGCTGAAATGCTTCCTCCATGGTGACAAGCAGGAATGGTCCTCAAGGAGCACAGCTCCGACACTGGAATGTGAGCTTGGCACCAGTCAAACCTCTTGACTGGCATTTCCTATTTGGGCCCCACCAGTTTCCCAGGAATTTCCACTGGCTGGGTTTCCTTTGTCCACTCTGACAGCTGCCTGTGCAGATGAGTGATGAGCCACATTCCACAGCAGGTCAGGTTAAAACAGCGTGCAAACCATCTATTCTGGATTTCTTGCCTTCTTCTCCCCGGTGCTAAGCCCCAAGCAAAGCTAGACTCAGACTCCTCCTCAGACTGTGCTTCTGGGACCCAATTCAAGATGAAATAAACCATGTGAGCACTGAGGAAGTCATTCCAGCCCAGACCTACAACAGCACACCTGCTCTACGTCTCCAGGCTTGGGCTCTTGCGAGCCTCGGCCTTGACAGCTTTGCCTTCATTTTCCCTAGAGAGTTCCTGCTCCCCAGTCAAGGCCCAGGCTGACCCTCAGATCTCCCTCCTCGGTGCCATTAGGCCCCACACTTCCAGTCAGGTGGTTTGTTTCACATTTTCCTCTGTATTAGCATGGGGCTGTGTCCATACTTTCATTACAGTGCAACACTTGTTATAGCCATATTGAACTAAACCTCCTAACAAATCTGGCTTTGCCTTTCCTGGAAACCAGAATCTTAACAAAGAACAAGTAAGGTAATATTGATGTTAAAAAAAAAAAAAACACAAACAAAATCATGTACATTATCTTGAAGGAGGGAAAGTGGGAAGAAGGGAGGAAGGGAGGAAAGAAGGAAGGAAAGAAGGAAGGAAGGAAGGAGGGAAGGAAGGAAGGAAGGAAGGAAGGAAGGAAGGAAGGAAGGAAGGAAGGAAGGAAGGGAGGAAGAAAGCCCCTTTCCCTTCCCAACCCTGTACCTTATCATCAGTTTTGCATCTGGTGTGGCATAGGCATGGACCAATCAGAATAAGAAAAGCTGGAGTAGTTTGTGGAGATAAGGGTTCATTTTTTTTTTTTAGTTGCCAGAATCTGTTTTTTTCCATTTCAGCACATATAGACCAATTTGTTGTCATCATCCCCTAACCATTGTATGAATATACCAGTGTTTTAAAACCACTTTCTTACTTTGGAAGCTTCCAGAGTTTTACTGTTACTGTAGTGTGCTAGAATGAACATGCTTGAAGATACATGTGTGAGCACAGTGTGCTGGTTTTCCGTGTGACAGAGACCTAGAAATGGAGCTTTGGTGGCATCTTCAAAGTTAATTCCCCCTAACTGGACATAATCGCACCCATTTCCTCAGAGCCTCACTGACCCTGGGTAGTGTCAATCTTTTTAACCTTTGCGCACCTTGAAAAATATCTCACTACTTACCTTAAATTTCTATGATGATTAGTGCAGTTGAGCATCATTCTATATGTTTATAGATCATTTATCTTTCTTCTCTACCATGACTATTAGCCTCAGAATCTCGACTACAATGCCGTTCAGTCCTGAGATCCATCTCTAACAATACCTCATGAAGTGTTTCAACTCGAGACTGGATGACATAGGAATTTGTTAAGATGACAGAGACAACACTACTCTGGAATCAGAACTCCAGAACGTTTTCCTGTAGAGTTTACTTGGCATCACTGTGTTCGCATCCACGCTGACCCTTCACTGGGGTTTTGAGGACAACTTCCAGGCATCAGATGCGGGGCAGAGGGAAGAGTTTTGTGTGGGGGCTTTTGTTTTGCTTTGTCTGTGGTTGTCTCATCTGCACTGCTCTTGTCTTTGCTTTGTCCCAGTCTGGCTGAGTCCCTTCCGTGTGAGATGATGTCTAGCTCTGCCACACTCTGACCTGGGAAGTCACCTTCTCAATTCAGAGCTCTTGGTATTAAATCCTCATTGTCTATTATCTTTGCATGATGAGTCAATTTTGATTCCTTTTCAATTCAAGGAGCACCTACTCTGTGCTAAACTCAGAATACAAAAATGAATAGTACTCGGTCCATGTTTCAGGGAAGCCTGAAATGCAGTGGAAAGGAAAGCCATATGCAGGGCATTGCATAGTGATATGGTCAAATCAAGATGGAGTGAAGCCCAGGGTGCTCTGGGAGACATGACTGCCTACCCCTCATGAGATCTTGAGCAGGTAATTTAAACTCCTTGTGCCTCAATTTCTTCATCGTTAAAATGCAGAACATAGCAACACTGAGCTCATAGGATTGTTTTGAAGACTAAATGAATTAATTCAAAGAAAGTGCTTAGAGCCTGTCATGTAGTAAGTGATCAATAAGTGCTGGTTTTTAGTGCTATCATCATCATTGTTTATCCTAATATTATTAAAGCACAGTAAAAGGGTTTTAACTCAGTCTGGAGGCTACTAGAGAAGGTGATGGTGGGGTCAACTCTTAAAGAGAAAGTGGATATAGCTTTGATCTAGAGGTAAAATATTTCATTATTACTAGTACATCATGTTGAGCAGTGACAACAGGCTGGACATTTAACTGCTATAAACCTCATTTACAAATAAAATGCTCAGGCTCAGAGAGGTCATGTAACTTGTCCAAAGTTACACAATTAGTAACATATAGTATTCTTATTTGCTCTATTTTATAGATAAGAATGATGATTTAAACCCATGTCTCTCAAACTTCTAAACCCATGTTCTTCCCATTATACTATGTTGCCATCAGAGGGAATGCATGAGTCTTGTCTCATGGGGACTTTTGAACAAAGCATTGGGCTTCTTTGGCTGTGGTTGTCTTATTTCTAAATGAGACATCTCCACCCCTCTCTTCTCCACTCCCTGCTCCCCCCGTTCAGCCTCCAGGAGAGGCAGTGACAGTGAGTGGGCTCCCTCTGCAACATGCTTTGATGCCTTGCTTGGAGGGAAGGGCAGCAAGGAAATGTGAGGTGTGGTGACGGTGGCCTTCTCAAGGGTGGGTGATGCATGGAAATTTCCTGACATTTCAAGGGACAACATCTGAAAGGAAGTGGAATTTTCCTGAAGCCTGGACAGGAGATCTCTGTCACAAGCTATTGATTTGGGGTGTGCGTCTTGCATTTAATCCAGTGATTAATTTGGAGGGAGGCCGCGTGCATGCTGGGCTTTCATTTAGTGAGTTTAAAAGCATACGGCTTCTGATTTATTTTGTCTTCATTCGTGCAGGGCTGTTTTATTGCCAAGGGCTGAATGACAGGTTTCCAGGTAGGCTGTAGAGACAGATAAAATTTAAATGAGGAACATAAAATCTTTCAAGGCGCTCTAGTTGTCTTTTGTAACTTATTAATCACACCTACTGAAGGCTGGTTGACCCTCTGGGAACAGTTCAGCAAAGGAAAACTATTTGGTCTACTCAGCTTGCTAGTCCCTTTGCTTTCATTTTTCTATTTTTATATATGAGAGAACTAAGGTGCCCCAAAAAGGAAGAGACTTGTCAAGCCCAACTTTGCATTAGAACTAAAATCAAGTCCTAGGCCTGCTCTGCCACCTCAGGACACTTAAACACAGGGGGTATGTAACTCCAAGAATGTTCCTCAAATGTTTAAGTGGCCTCATAAAAATTTGATGAATTAGTCCTGGCTGGTTTGGCTCAGTGGATGGAGCATTGGCCTGTGGACTGAAGGGTCTTGGGTTCATTTCCAGTCAGGGGTACATTCCTGGGTTATGGACTCAATCCCCGGTCCTGGTCGGGGCATGGGCAGGAGGCAATGACTAATCAATGTCTCTCTCTCACACCAGTGTTTCTCTATCTCTATTTCACCCTCTCCCTTCCACACTCTCTAAAAATCAATGAAAAAAAATATCCTTGGGTGAGGATTAACAACAAAAATATTTTGATGAATCAATATAAGCAATCATGTGGCTATATCTCTTCAATGCCCCAAATAAGATATGCTTCTTTTTACTGCTGGATCAATGCATATGTTATCAACCTGTCTGGAACATTTCTCTGTGGATGGTGGATGGATGGGTAGGTGGATGGATGGATGGGTGGATGGATGGATGGATGGATGAACAAACAACCTCAAATCTCGATTTATTTGTTCATTTCTCTAGAAATCATTGCCTCTTCATGTTAGTGCTCATTATATCAATTGAAATTGTTTCTGACTCACTAGAATTTTACTTTCTCTAGCATGACTTTATCATTTGCCCATGACTATCTAATTGTAACCTTTGGATCTGAAATGACTCCACTTTAATTCAGAAAATTGCCATACTTCTCTTGGTACAAGTCTTTCCTCTTAAAAATTCAAGGATCTCCATTTGATGCATTGGGGAGGCAAATCCCCATCATCTATAAGCACATGGATTCCCAGAAATCAAATAAAAATTTAATTGAGTTCAGAGTGAAAAAGAACATTAGATTTACGTGTGAACCACATTAACTTAAAGGGTGATACAAGCTCAAAAAAGCAGGCATTTCCAAAAGGGGTTAGGAATGTTCAAGGCGTGATATAAAGAGGATGGACTGCTAAGGAGCAGCTAGAGGTGACAGGGTCAGAGGGAGGAGTGAGCATGGAGAATGTGTCTTAGACTATGTTGTTGGCATCATAGAAAAGCGAGAAACCTAAAGTAAAGGGGTGGATGGCTGCGATACTGGGATACTTGGGAAATAGGTTAGTCCATTATTTAATGACATATTTTATTGAGTGCCTACTATGTGCCAGGCCCTGATCTGGGAGCTGGGTATATAGCAGAGGAAAAAAAGTGTGATAGAGTTTGTATTCCAATTTCAGGTCTGTTACTTATTAGCCATTTGACCTTGGATAGTTTGCTTTTGCTTCCTCATTTGAAAAATGTATGCATCCTTTCATGTTTATTGATAGCCTACCATGTTTTTGTGGCAGATACCATGCTAGGCACTGGATACCCAACAGTAAACAAGACAGATATGGTCCCTATCCTCTCAAAAGCTTTTTGACTAAGGGAAGAGACTGACAGGCATTAGAAGAAAGTATTTCCTCCAAGACAATTAGCAGGACTGACTGAGCTAACACTTGACGTACAAAACTATTAGGACTAAATGAAATAAAACATTTAAGGGCCCAGTATGCCTGATAAGGGAACAGGCTCTGAGACCAGACTGCTTGGGTTCAAATCCCAATTTGGTGACTTATTAACTAAATAACTTAAGGAAGTTACTAAATCTGTCCCAGTTTCCTCATCTATAAAATGGGAATAATCATAGCACTTAACTCATGGGGCTGTTAAGATGATTAAATAAGTTAATATTGTAAAGAGTTTAGAATAGTACCTGGCACACACTAAGTACTCATTGATATTTATTTTTTAACTAGAGGCCCGGTGCATAAAATTTGTGCAAGGGGGGAAGGGGTGTCCCTCAGCCTGGCCTGCACCCTCTCATAATCCAGGATTGCTGGCTCCTAACTGCTCCCCTGCCTGCCTGCCTGATCACCCCTAACCGCTTACCTGCCTGCCTGATTGCTCCTAACTGCTTGTTTGCCTGCTTGGTTGCCCCTAACCACTCTGCATGCCTGCCTTTAACTGCTCACCTGCCTGCCTGATCACCCCTAACCACTCGCCTGCCAGCTTGATTGTCCCTAACCTACCTCTGTGGCTTTGTCTGGAAGTATGTCCAGAATGAAGTCCGAAAAGTCGTTCAGCTGTCCAGCCTAATTAGCATGTTATGCTTTTATTGTTATAGATTGTTGTTAGCACAGACCCTGGTCCATGGTGGATGCTTACAATAGCTAGTTCCTTTCCTCCTACCCATTGCTCTTCTGAGTATCCCACAGCCCTCGCAGAGAACAGTAGCCCATGTTTCATGTTCCATCATTTATCAAAGACCCAGAATGTGACCACAAAAAGGATTGTTCTCAGTGTCATTTGTAATTTCTTCCTGTCTTGGCAATTTGCATGTTAAGACTTTGAAGAACACCAAGGTCTTTCCTGTGCTTAGCTGGACTGAGCACAAAAGGTTGTAGTAAAATTAGAGCGACTGCGATGAGAGAACTTGGAAAAGAAGTTGGGCCTTAAATGGATGATAGCTGGCTTCTTTCCCAAAGTCTCATGGAGTCTGAGAAGGCCTGGTGCTGCTACACAGCCATCAGCATGGTCTTTGGGATCTCACACACCTGTGGACAATGCTTGGCTCTGCACTCACAAGCTGTGCAGTTTCCTGGGTCATGTCTATCTCACACAACTACTGTGAGGATCAGACCAAATGACTGATTCTCAAAGGCCCAGAAGTTAACAGAACTGTGGCCCAACCTTACCATCAAATAGCATTCATTAAATACTTAGAGCAAGCTTCCTTCTCGGCACTGAGTGGGGGGTACTGTGGGGTTATGTTCTAACAGTCCAACACTTTCCTCCTCCAGTGTTCAAAGGACTGGTCTACACCCTCCTGGGAATGTAGCCTTAGCATTACGCACTCAAGCTCTGTGACTGCAGGACTGGGGAGTCTCCTTGCTGTGCCCCCAAGATGATCCCTGGCAGGCAGCAGGAATGCAAGAGTCCCACCAAGAGGATAAACTGTAGGAAGAAGACAGGCACGCAAATGCAACAGGTTTGGAAAGAGCGGCATGCTGAAGGGACTCAAAGCCACATTGCATCAAGAGCACTTGTGCAACTAAGACTGTGCAACTGCAATTCCCATCAGTTTCTGTCCAAAAGCAGGAATAGCAAATCAAGCAGAAAGCAGCTCAGTTTATAGATTTTTTAAATCCTGTCATGTTTCATATGTTCAATGAACTGTTGGTTTTACATGTAGGAGCCATTTGCAAATACATTGAAGACGTAAAAATGTTTATAAACTCTGACAAAAACCAATTATATTGTGACTCATTTGTAGACGACCCACCCCCCAAGATAAAATTTAGCAAGAAATGCACCAGGAACTCACATTTTTCTAAGCAATATATTCATAACCAATTTTATATTATGTGTTCCACAAATTTTAAAAGTTAATTTTTTAAAAAAAAGTCTAGTACTTTACAATTATTGTTGTTATGGTTACTGTTAATTATTCTGTGTACTTGTGGTTGCTACTGAGCAGATGACATCCATAGGGCGGGCAGGCAGGAAGGGAGACCCTGGGAAGCCACAGCAATCGGAGACCCCGCAGGCTTTGTGGAGGGGGAGTTAGGGTTAGAGTAGGGAATTCAAAAAGAGGAAGATTCAAACAGGGAGAGGAGGAGGCATTTCAGGGGAGGAAATAGTGCAAAAGGTAAAGGGGTCGGGCTCCTGGTTTGTTCCTGGGGCTACCAGTCTGTGCTAGTGGGAAGGCATCAAACTTACTTACATCAGCTCTGGGGCTGGTCTAGCTGATCACTTATAGGGGTGGGGAACTTTTTTTTTTCTGCCAAGAGCCATTTGAATATTTATAACATCATTCTTGGGCCATACAAAATTATAACTTAAAAATTAGCCTGCTAGGCTCCTCCCTGGCCCCAGGCCCTGGTCAGGGCTCATGCAGGAGGCAACCAATCCATGTGTTATTCTCACATCAATGTTTCTCTCTGTCTTTCCTCTCTTTTCCACTCTCCCTAAAAATCAAGATGGAAAGTATAACGTGCACCCACTCCTTTCCTATCTGAAGAACTTCTCATGCTTCAAGACCCAGCACAAACCTCACCTCCTTTATAAAGCCTCCCCAGCTCTCCCAAAGCTAGTTTCTCCTCCGCTGAGGCCTTGTACCTCTACTTTTTGAGCACTTGGGCCCCTAAAGTGGCATCATTTGTGTGTCTCTTTCTGGAGACTGGACCATGAGCTCCCTAAGATCTGGGGTTGTACCTCCTTTCTCTCTGCCCCTAACTGTGAGCACTGGGAGGTGCTGAGGAAATCCATGTTACTGCAGGTTAGGCTAGGGGTTTCTCCTGTGCCCTAGGCGACCTGCATCAGAATGCCTCAGTGCTTCTTAAAAATGCAAACTCCCAGGTCTCTGTCAAACCTCCTGCGTTGACTCCTGGGGCTGGGACTGAGAAGCTGCATTTTAGTAAACTCACCAGAGGACTCCCATGGGTATCCACCTTTGCCATCTATTCTACCCACACTGCCCCTCCATGCCTGGCACACAGATACCTGATGGATGAATAAAGGAGGGAGGGAGGGAGGGAGGGAGGGAATGGACTGAGCACACAAGTGTCAGTTTGCTCTTTGGACTAATGCGATGTCCAGTTCTGGTTCCAGCGTCAGATACGTGGACATCCCTCAAGGTTATGCCTTACTTCTTCTTAAACGGGCTGGTCCCCCAGAGGAGGTGGCTGAGACAGGAGAAGGAGAGGATACTGGCAGTTGTGAAGTTGGTGCATCATCTCACCCTCTACCAGAAGGCTCCTGTCCCACCCCCACCTCCGGGTCTCCCCACCCCCAAGCATCCTGTCACATCCAGATCAGAGCCATTCTGGAAGCAGCATTTGCTAGTTTGACATTTCAAAATAGCATCAAGGAGGCTAAAGATAGCTAGGTCACAAGGGAGGTTAAACAGCTTGCCAGATGACGCCGAGTGAATCCAGTCTTGCTGCACGCTGGTCTGAGGAGCACTTTGATATTTTCCCTGTGTTTGGAGGAGAAGTGTTAGATGGAGGGGGAGAGGGTATTGAACCAAGAGCCAAAGGGCACAGCGTCTGTCCGTCTGGATTCAGTGGGTGGTAAGGAGTGTGGTAAAGGAGCGCCTCTCTTTCAGAGGGCTCTGCGAATACACTTGCTT
>PVJC01001319.1:10068-23584 GCA_004026665.1 Murina feae
ATGTCTGTGTGAGTGCTGGTGAGTGTGTGTACCACAGTGACAGAAATGTCTGTGTGTGTATGCTGGTGAGTATGTGTACCACAGTGACAGAAATGTCTGTGTGAGAGCTGGTGAGTGTGTATACCACAGTGACAGAAATGTCTGTGTGAGTGCTGGTGAGTGTGTGTACCACAGTGACAGAAATGTCTGTGTGAGTGCTGGTGAGTGTGTGTACCACAGTGACAGAAATGTCTGTGTGTGTGTGCTGGTGAGTGTGTATACCACAGTGACAGAGCAAGCGTGGCAAAATGCTAACCCCAGTCTAGGTGTTCATTGTTCTTTGTAGCTTATGTCTGTGTTGGGAAGTTTCATAATAAACTTGAAAACCAGACCCAGGTGAGCAAGTGAGGTAGTGTTCCTCAGAACTGTGTCTGCCGTGGCCTCCTTTGTGGGCCCGGCTGCTGCTGCCATGTGGACAGTGTGGTTTCTGGTGCAGATTTGATTGCAGTGCATTCAGGTGGCGGCTCCTGGTTTCTTTAGGGAGCCGCCTAGCCAGGTGGCACTGGGGGCTCTCCTCACACGCACTTCTTCCCTTCTCACTGACAGTGGAGCTGCCAGAGATAGGATCCCATGATGCGCATTACAGACCGGGTCTGGCTCTGCAGCACCTTCACCCTTCTGTAACTATCAGGGCCCTGAGGAGAACACAGGTATAACCGACCGCATGGACCAACCATTTATCAACTCCTCCACTCTGTTTTCTGACTATAGTACTACTCTAGGCTTCTGCAGAATTCTCATTTGTTTGGTATTTTTCTCTGTTGCTTGCTAAGAGGCTTTACTCAGCGGATCGTTATGACAAGCATAGCATCATTTTCTGAATGTCAAAGGTAGTCCAATTACCCTTAACCATGAGTGATGTGATAAAGTCAGGTGTCCTGGAGGGGAATGGATTGGGTAGCCCATGGATAGAAGACTTTCATAGGGAATGTCAGGGAGGGCTTGGTTTTACTAAGTGAGTTTTGAAGAAGCAAGAAGTGCACTGAGTAGCAGTGGATTGCGTGCTCAGACTTTCTGTGCCCGAATCCCTGTGGTTAACAAGGATCTACTTCCCCTTTGATACAGATGCTGTGTCAGCAGGCATCCCTGCACGTGGGACACAGCCAGAGTGGGACACTTTCCAGAACACAGACCACTCTGGAGCCCTTGCTGTGCTGTTTCCAGGTTTTCCCTTGTTCCTGCAACCTGAGGACTTCTCTTGGATGCTCCATTTTTGTCAGCCTTGCTATCCTGGCTGTTTCTGTTACAGCAGTAATTAGCAAACTAGCTGGGAATAACAAAGAAGAATAAAGGGCCTCACCCCAACCACTTAGGCATGGATGTAAGAATGTGGTGCAGTGGATTGTTTTAGCACAAAAGGACAGGGAACTATCTAGTCTACTTAAGCACACGGGTCCCTAAACAATCCTGCCTGAGGTTGGGCGTGGGCCATTTTGCTAAGCCCATGAGTGCCATCTGCCCTTCTGAAGTTTCACATCCTTTCTCTTAAGAAGTCACAAACTAATTGCATTCCTGACGTTAAGCAGAGCTCACTGGCCCAGAGACAGTGGACACTTGGCATATTAATTAGCATCCATGTCACCTAAGAAGTAGTAGCAGAGTCCCGAGGTTCTGCCAGAGGACAAATATGTAGAGGTTTATATTCACTGAGCAATTGCCATTAAACAGAAGAGGGGCAGGGATGGAGATCGGCTGGCATAACAGTAAATTGGTTTTCTAATCAAACTGGAAGACTGTAGAGGCCTCATTTTCTCCTAACAGGCGGGCTCCCCACCTGTCCGCTCCAAGTGTTCATGAGTGCGGTGGGTGGGTGAAGGGGACTCGAGGGAGTCATGGGCCTGTTTTCTTGTTCTCGTCCAGAATGGACAGTTCATTATAAACAGTCTCCAAAGCTCTGTTGTATTGTTTTCTTCAAAGGCGCTTCTATTTGGTGATATTTGGGGATGGGGACTCGAGAATGAGTGAGTAGGAGTAGGTTATACTTCTGGCCTGATGCTAATTGATTTTCCACAGTGGAATTTTGCAGCTGGAGTAGGCCGCGGGGAAACAGAAAATCAGACCAGTACCCCACCCTGAAAGCCCACCCGGGAAGCCTAGACACAGTGACCTCATTCATCTCCAAATAGCCTGTTCTTAATCGTTCTGTGTGTACAATGGCCACGTTTCCGTTATCTACTGAGCAACTCCTTCAGTTAGATTGTTGTCTGACCAGTGTCATCCACGTTAGGGGAAAAGCTCCTGAGGGAAAGGAGTTGGTATTTATTGAGCACTTGCTATGCCATGCACTGAGCAAGGTGCTTGAACAGGTTCTTGTTTGTGAGGCAGGGACCTCTTACTGTCCCCGTCTGGCAGATGAGGAAGTGGAGCATGGTCAGCCAGTGGTGCTACTGGAGTGGGAACCCAGACCTGTTGGATTCTGAAACTCTTGCAGTTGGACACACGATGCAGAACAGCCTCATTACACACACACACACACACACACACTGACAATTATTAAGTGCCTATGTTTCTAGTATTGCGCTAATTTCCTAAAATAGTACTTTGCAAAACTCCAATGGGTGAGGACTTTCAAATGCATTGTGCTTTGTGAGATAAGTAGTCACCCCTCATCAGACATCAGCCAGCATGATGCAGACACTTTGGCACTGGGCTGTCCTATTCCCCCACTTCCTCCATCTTCCCTCACTCCCTGCCCTGCCAGCTGCCAACATGCCATGGGGCTTTGTAGTTCTTATGCAGTTGACATGACCTGGGTTAATAAGCTCTAATCGTTCAGAACAGAGTCTTGCACCCAGATGTCAGATGTGAGCTGTGCAGTGCTTCCTGACCTTGGAGAAGGGGCAGAAAATGGGGCTGCCAGTGAGCACTGTGGCCCCTGTCAGGGTTCAGGCTCCTCTGAAGGGGGGCTGAGCTGTTAGAGGAAAGCCCTCTGGTAATGACGCCATTTGTCCTTGGGAAGAGAATGAGTCCTTGTGAGAGCAGATACAGTGGGCACGCTGAGTTCCAGACCTGGGGTGAGTGGATGCTCAGGCAGAGGCCCATGTGATGAATCGGGACAGTTCATTCTTTACAGGCAAGTTTCTGTTGTCAACAAATTCACTCGGTGGGAAAGATATTTAGTCAATAGTCATTTTTAAATGTCTCCAAGTGACTAAGTCACTAACTCTTGAGTTTCTTCTTGCATTTTAATGAGTATAGTTTATTTTATCTGAAAATGGCCCTCTGAGAAAGTGGGTGAAAAAGCAGTGAGTGTAGCAGCGTGTTATTTTTTATGGCATTGTTTCCCTTTATTCTCCTTTACCCATGAAGCAAATACTCTTATGTCTCTGTTGGTAATTTGATTCCCAGGCAATAAAATTAGGTGTTGCTGCTCTCTGCTGTTAAGCAAAAACTTTTGGTGCAAGTTTTTCAAACTTAGTTGCTCTAGTACCAAAACAGCAGGCAGAGAGGCCTGTGAACTTTAAAAAGCGCGAGCCCGTCTGTTGATGGTTCACTGCCAGTACGTCTAGATCTGTCTGGATCTCTGTGCTGTTTGACTTTTTCTAAAAGATGATGGGGCGGGCGCCCCCGGGGCGGGTGGAGGGGCTGGCAGGGCAGGGCCTCTTGCCTTTGTCACGCTGCCTGGAGATAAGGGTAACCACCAGTCAGTTCGGAGAGTTTGGGAAGGAAACAAAGACCACAAACTCAGGAGAAGGGCCACGTGCTGGCTGGGGACCGACCCGCTCCACAGGTTCCGTGGGGACCTGGGTGGTGGCCGGGGCTGGAGGGTGGGAGTGGAAGGCTGCGCTGCAGGAAGGTCAGCAGCGCAGGGAGTTGGGCGCCCGCGCAGCCCCACTGGGGTTTGGGGACCCGCAAGTTCGCCGCTGCAGGGGCGGGGCCTGGCGCTGCTGACCGCCTCCTACTCTTCTCCCTTAGGTGAGGCTGCTGAGCTCGGAGCCCCGACATGGCAGCATGACAGCCCAGGACCGGCGCCAGGATCCCAGAGAAAGGAACCCTGGGCTGTGGGAGTGAGTCCCCCCAGCAGCGACTTCCTGCCGCGGCCGCCCGAGCCTCCTCCTCCCCGGCTTTTGATTAACTCCCTGGACGCCTGCCTCTTTCCGCCTTGAACAGCAATATGTGTCATGTCATTGTCACCTGTCGCTCGATGCTCTGGACCCTCCTGAGTATTGTGGTGGCGTTTGCAGAGCTCATCGCCTTCATGAGCGCAGACTGGCTGATTGGGAAAGCCAAGACCCGCGGCGGCGCGGATCCGGAGGAGCGGGCCGGCCCCTCGGAGCCCCACCACCCGACCCTGGGCATCTACGCGCGCTGCATCCGCAACCCCGGGGTGCAGCACGTCCCGCGAGAGACGCTGTGCGGGCCCTACGCTGAGAACTTCGGGGAGATCGCCAGCGGCTTCTGGCAGGCCACTGCCATCTTCTTAGCCGTGGGCATCTTCATCCTCTGCATGGTGGCCCTGGTGTCTGTCTTCACCATGTGTGTGCAGAGCATCATGAAGAAAAGTATTTTCAACGTTTGCGGGCTGTTGCAAGGAATTGCAGGTAAGCGTGCGAGGCGGGTCGGGGCCTGGGAGCGGGAGGGGCTCTGCGTGCACGGCGCACACACTTGCGTGCTTACTGCGGTGTTGAAGACCCTCTTCTGTCTGGTCAGGTTGATTTTGCAAAAGTCTGTTCTCAGCACCATAGGCGCGCTGCCCCAGTCACTCCCCTCTCCCCGTTCCACTCTCCTCTTTGGGGGAAGTGTGTTCTCTGCGCTCATGTTCCTGTTCATTGCTATTTCCTCGGGTTCTAAGTTGTTGGATTTTGTTGAGGAAACTACTACGACTCTGCTTTTCCCATTAAAGGCATGTTTTCTACATAGTGCATCCGCTGAGGAGTGAGGTCCCACCTGCAGCAAGCACTCCGTGCTGAGAAGGAATGTGAGTGTAGGGTGTCCATTCAGGGAGGGGAGCTGGGAGCTGGTTGCCACCAGTCAGCCCAACCCCAATGATTTCAGCTTTGGTAGGGGAAGCAGCAAGCTGGGAAGGAATTGGTATCAGCTAGCTGCTCTGAGTTTCATCTGCAGGTTTAAACTGTCTGTCTCCTGGAGCACATTCTGTGCAGATCAGAAAATATAAACTAACTTCCACTTTTTGGGCATTTCTCACTGATGAGCTGGTTAGAAATCGGTGAAGAGAAAGTATGAGCTCCTTACATTGATTGAGAGGGGAGGCTGTGAGCTGAGAGAAACTTCCAAGGCCAACAGTTCTTTCATGGACTTTGCCACGTGGCTCTGAAAGGTGGATCCTGAGCCAAGAGGGAGGGAGTCATTTTGTCTGGGCTCAAGGGACTTGGGCTAGATGGCAGAAACATGCATGCAGGCGGGGCTGAGTGAACACATCCTCCAGGAAGCAGAGGGATAGACTTGCCTTTTCACAAAAGAAATGAACATTTCAACAATCGTAACCAAGCTGTTTATCATTCTGAACTCTAACAGGAGAAACACAATCCACCTACAACCCTAACTGAAGGGCACAATGACTCATCCCTCAGCAGATACTAAAGTGTGTGCGCAGAACTCCTTGACAGTGAGGATAAGTGCTGGGCCTGGTGTCCAGGCCTGGAAAGAAACAGCCTAAATGAATTCACTCTAGTCTGACGTATAGCAAACTCTTGAGTTCAGCAGGCTGGCTTCCAAGTAAACAGATCAAACACAGGTTTTTCCCTCCAAAAAAAACAGCTGATAAGATAATGTTTTCCTTCAAATCTTAGGGGGGAGTGTGTGTGTGTGTGTGTGTGTGTGTGTGTGTGTGTGTGTAGGGCTAATGGGCCCAGAGATAAATGTGCCACCTCTCTGTATCCTGGCATTCCTCTTCTGAAAAATAGAGTTTGGAAAATATGCCTTTACCTTAGTTTTTGTTTTTTTTAATCTTAGACTTTTGATTTAGACTTAGATTTTGGTTAGGGGAAGAAGAAACTTTGTCCTCTTTTTTATTCACTTCTGAAATTTGAAGTGTATCTTTATTCCCTTCAGACACACAGGGCCTCAAGGATTTGTGTTTATATTCATGTGTATATCTTCAACCATTTGTTGAGAAGTATTACCAAAAGCTTTTAGGAAGTCATTGTGAACATGCAGGTGATGGGAAGCCAGCACACAATTTATTAGTCCTATTGAAGAGTTCTGGTTGACCAGAGAGGCAATATTCCATGCATTTACAGTGAGCTTTATCAATATGCTGGTATGCAGGTGAAATGGGTTTGTCATCCCTAGGAATGCTTTTCATCCTGAGAAACAGTATTTCCTAGCAAATAGTGGCCATTTAGAGTAAGGGCTGGGACTTGTTGGGCTGTACCACCACGCCTGTTTTTACCGTTAGGCAGAAACAACTTGAGATACCCTCCAGTCTTAAAGACTATTTGCATGCAGGTTTTAATTCAGTGTGTAGTCCATTGAATTTAGTCTCTAAGAAAGTCCAACAAATTTTTTGGTGCTCTTATTGGCTGTTTCACATAAATGGCAAGAACATTCCTTTTGGCACAAAGATTCGTACATATCTTCGGTATTATTTACACACTCCAAGGAGCTATTTCTGACTACTCTATCTCTCTCACTCTTTCTCTCTCTGACTGTGTGTATCAGGCCTCTGGGAAGAAGGGTTGAAGAAAAGAAAGTAGCAGCATATCCCCCGTGCAAGTCTGTTGGTCACAGATCTCCTCCAAAGTTCAGATTTCCTAAAAGAAATCTTAACTTTCTCCCAACCTGCATCTCTAATGTTCCCCCTGCATACACACAGAATCTTAAGTCTGAAATTACTAAAAATTTTAAATTGGCAGGAGGCACAAATTCCTGTATAATCAGACTATCTCTCTAGGGCCCACTGATCTAAGGCGAAGCACTGAAATACAGGGAAAGCTGTTGCTTTTCTCCTTCCAGCTGAGCATCTCCCTGAGAAGAAATCATAGGAAAGAAGGACTAGCCCGCCAACTTCCTCGAGTTGGGGTTGGGTGAGAGGCAGCTGTAAGAGATGCTCAGTGGGCTCTTCCTCCCCTCAGGGAGGTCTGCACCAGGCAGTTCAAGCCAACATAAATGACAGGACTATAAATGGTCCTTGGAGGTATGGCTGAGAAAGTGTGTTGAAGCAGCTGATTTGCTTTCTCTCCTCTTGGCCAATCGGTAACAGCATGTGGTCAGCCTCAGCCAAGGACTTGCCGCAACTGTGAGCATCAGTCTTTTCTCTCCTCTTGCCCGCTTTCTCTCAGCCCTGCCTGGATCTATTTGACACCAAAACAAATGGTGAGAAAGGAGGCTGGAACTCTTTGGAAATACATTCAGATTATTTATTTTTGCACCTTTCATTTTGGCAAAAAATGGCAATTTTGTAAAATGCAATTGGATGAGCAATTATAAGATTTGTAAGAATATTCCTTTATTATATCTAATTTGAAAGAATAGGCCACAGGTGTTATAGCCTTCGTTGTCTATAAAAAACATAAATAATCTTGATATTTTGACTTTTAGAAACTGGTGTGAAAGAACCTGCTACTTCAGTGGAAATCTCAAGTTCTGGGTTACTTATAAAATAATAATAAAATACAACTCTTCATTGTTAAGTTAACCCAGATAGCAGGATTTACCTTCAAGGTCCATTATGTGGATACCCAGCTGACATTTCCTAAGTACTTGTGCATAAACGCCCTTGGTGTTCCATACTCACTCTTTTTTTTTTAATCTTTATTGTTCATATTATTACAGTTGTTCCTCTTCCCCCCCCATAGCTCCCCTCCTCCCAGTTCCCACCCCATCCTCTGCCCTTACTCCCCCTCACTGTTCTCATCCATAGGTGTACGGTTGTTGTCCAGTCTCTTCCCACACCCCCAACACCCCTTTCCCCCTGAAAATTGTCAGTCCACTCCCTTTCTATGCCCCTGATTCTATTCTATTCACCAGTTTATTCTGTTCATCAGATTTTTTTATTCACTTGATTTTTAGGTTCACTTGTTGATACATATGTATTTGTTGTTCATAATTTTTATCTTTACTTTTTCTTCTTCCTCCTCTTCTCAAAGGACACCTTTCAGCATCCTATATAATAAAAGGGTAACATGCAAATCAAACAAACAGCAGAATATGATGTGCACTGACCACCAGGGGGCAGAATCTCAACTCAGGAGCTGCCCACTACTGGTCAGTGCGCTAAAACAGAACCTGGCTCATGGCTGGCAAGCGCAGGGGCAGTGGTGGGAGCCTCTGCCACTTCTGCAGCAGTGCTAAGGACCCCTAAGCCGAGGAGCAGGCCTAAGCCTGCAAGTGGACATCCCCTGAGGGGTCCCTGACTGTGAGAAGGCAAGAAGGCTCAGGCCAGGCTGGGAAACTGCACCGCCCCACACCCCTAGTGCATGAATGTCATGCACTAGGCCTCTAGTTTCATATAATACTGGTTGGATGGTGATGAACTCTTTTTCTTGTCTGTGAAGCTCTTTATCTGACCTTCAATTCTGAATGATAGCTTTGCTGGGTAAAGTAATCTTGGTTGTAGGTTCTTGATATTCATCGCTTTGAATATTTCTTGCCACTCTATTGAGAAATCAGCTGACAGTCATATGGGTTCCCTCTTGTAGGTAACTGACTGCTTTTCTCTTGCTGCTTTTAAAATTCTCTCCTTGTCTTTTGCCCTTGGCATTTTAATTATGATGTGTCTTGGTGTGGTCCTCCTTGGATTCCTTTTGTTTGAGGTTCTCTGTGCTTCCTGGACTTGTAAGTCCATTTCTTTCACCAGGTGGGGTAAGTTTTCTGTCATTATTTCTTCAAATAGGTTTTCAATATCTTGCTCTCTGTCTCTTCTTCTGGCACCCCTATAATTCTGATGTTTGTGCGCTTGAAGTTGTCCCAGAGACTCCTTACACTATCTTCATATTTTTGGATTCTTTTTTCTTTTTGCTTTTCTGGTTGGGTGTTTTTTGCTTCTTTGACTTGATTCTTGTGATCCTCTAGTCTGCTGTTGGATCTCTATATATTATTCTTTATTTCAGTCATGTATGCTTAATTTCTAGCTGGTTCTTTTTCATATCCTCAAGGGTCTCATTAAATTTATCAGTGGTCTCTAGAAAATGCTTGAAAAACCTTATAACCGTGGTTTTGAACTCTATGTCCAGTCATTTGCTTTCCTCCATTTCTGTCATTTGTGATCTGTTTCTTTGTCTCCGCATTTTGGCTGCTTTCCTGCGTCTATGGTGGGAGAACTTCTGTGCTGGAGACACCCTTATGGGGCAAGACTTGCTTCAGTGGGGCTTTGGTGCTCACTGAGTCTGCCCCCTGAGTGTGTCCCTTTTGGACCTGAGGAGTTGTAATCTGGGTGGTCCCACTCTGACCACTGGGTGCACTGGCTCTTGGATCTCTAAGGAGATGCTATTTTATCTTCTGCCTGAGGCTACCCAGCCTTTTATATGCAAAAGTCTCTGCGTGCAGCTTGGGTGGGGCAGGGTCTCAGGGAATCAACAGGGCGGAGCAAACAGCTATGGCTGATTCTCAGCCCTGCCCTAAAAGGCACCAGGTCTCACTGCCAAGAGAAAGCCTCCTGGTGCCAGACAGTCCAGCTTCTTCCTGTATGAGTTTGGGTCCCCGGAAACTCACCAGGAACTGGAGTTCAGAGCCGCCAGGAACTTGTGACTTCCTCCGGATTGAAAAAGACAACCGCGTCCTCAGTTGCCAGCCCTTTCTGCGCACCTCCGTACCTCTGCACTTTACTTCCGCACCTCTTCTGAGTCTCAGTCTCTTTCTAGTTGTAGAATTTCCACTCAGTCAACCTTCCTGTGGGTCTGGGTAGTGTCCATTTTTTCTTTTCATTGTGGTTTTGAAATGGTTGTGCAAGGCAGCAATTCCAGGTGTTTACCTATGCCACCATCTTGGTCCATACTCACTCTTAATAGCAATTAAAAATTCAAGCCTCATATGGTCCTGGATCAGTCCTAATCTCACCTTAAAGTGGCTGTGACATGTTGCCCAATTGACCTCACTTCTCTAAACCTCAGTTTTCTCAACCGTAAAGTAGATATAATGTTTTGAGAATTAAATTGGATAATATATGAGAAAGGCTTAAATACAGGGCTTGGCACATACTAAATAATAAGTGGTAGGTATATATGATTAAATTTTAAGTATTTCTGTTTTATTGGCAGGTTTTAGTATATTTTTTATGTTTCCCAGAACTGCCGCATTCTAAGGAATAGGGGTGTCTTTTATAAAAGCTTTTATAATTGACCTTGCTCTGTTGAAATCAACCACTGTATAGTGCTGTTGTCTGGCCCCTTAAAAGCCTGCCTGAGTTAGGACTGAAGAGTACAGAGCAGTCCTCTAACTTTGGTGTGACTGAGAGTGTCCTCAGAGCATTTTTTAAATTTTTTTTTTAGGCAGAAGATAGCAGTTGAATTGAGAGGGAAGCAAAGAACCTCTTTACTCCTCTTCCCCTTGACATAGACATTCTCCATTCTTTTCCTTTCTGGAGCAGCTGAGTCTTGATTGCAGGTGGCTTCTCAGGCTTCCCTCGTAGAAATCACAGACTGATTGTTCCTTCATTGGTGAGGACTTGTCCAGGACTTGGCAGGGCCAGAAACACACATCGGCTCATAGCCCTCTGGGATTCATTACAAAAGCTGGGTAATCGCCCAGGAGGGTGATTTGCCAGCTGTCTTCCTCAGGTTGTGACCTGGATGTAATCCATAGTGAAACCATAGAATGCAAAGATCCAGGTTTTCCATGACAGCATCAAGCAGTTTGTTTTTGGAAATGCATGAAGGGCTGTCTTGAAATCTGTGGAATCCCCAGTGACTCAGGTTTGGGACAGAAGCCATTGAAATGAGCTCAGGATTTGGCTCACTTGTGCTGGCTTGGCCTATTCCACTGGGGTTGCCATGAGGGTTGAACTAGCTCATGAGATGCTGGCCTGGCTGTCTGCTGTCTTCTGTCTCCCCTCCTAGGCCTATTTGCATCTTTGTGTCTGGTTGGCTCTCACGCTCTCTACTCCCCGTAGCCCTCTATCTGTCTACAACCGTCTCAGTCCAGCAGGATTGCTTCACAAGCTGCTCCACCAGTCTGACCAGATAGATTGCTGGGGGATGAACTCTGCTTCTACTGGGCTAGGGTAGAGGGTGTGCTCATGGGAACTGCTCCTGGCTGTGGCGGCTCAGGACTTGGTGTATGCAGACTCAGCTTTGTTGCAAGTGAGCAATAATTGAGGATGAAGAAGGACATTATGAAAAGGGGAAAGGAGGAGGAATAAAGGGGTAAAAATCAGAAAGAAGAGTGGAGAGTTTTTGCCTTTGCTGCTTGTGGAACTGCTTTGTCATGAATCAGAATGTATGTGGAAGTATGGATATAGGCATATAAAATATACCTGATCATTATCCAGGACTTGATATTCTAATTGTTACTTTTCACAGGGTAAACCACAGCTCAGCCTGGTCCCAGCAACTATTCTGATTTATCCCATGCCCTACCCATTCATTCCCAGGCCAAAAAGAACAGGCAGGCACTATGGAAGAAAGATGAGAAGAGGGCTTAAAAAGCAGACAGAAAGGGGAAGGGATTCCTGACCTTCACGGGACCTTGCCCCACAAATTTACACCTGAAAAGTCCACCTGGCTTTCTCTGGCTTTTGTCTTGGTTTCCCAGCTTCAAAATACCCTCCAAGAAAATGTTCGGGGAAAGTGTAGGGAGCATCCCCTGGTTTTCCTTCTGAGAAAGAGGCACTGAGAGCTTCTGTCAAAACGAGGCTCTTGATTTCTGGCTCTCTAGACAGACAACACCTCCACCAGAAATCAGTTCTAATTGTTCTGTGTTTAAATCAGTGTAAGAATGCGCTGATTATGGCACATTTACTAATCCATCAACCTTCAGTAATGCCTTGGTAAAAACTAAAGAATGCAGAACTGCTATAAGGCAGCCAGAATTAAATTTCAACTCAAGGAATTTCTATGGGATGCCTACTAAGTACAAAGACCTATAGACTCAGATCTACAATTTTTTGAGTTTCCACTCACAGGCCTGTATTATCATTAAATATAACATATATATATAACATATGTATATGTTATATATATAACATATGTATATATATTTGTGTCATTAGATAAAAAAGCTACTGCTTGAAAGCAAGTGGATCAAGCAGGCATTAATTTAAGTAAATCTAGGGATTGGGATCTATTTTTAAAGACTCAGTTGGAAGATCTAGAAGAAAACTACAACTCTCTTAAAATTCAGATCTAGCAATTGATATGCAAATATAATGGGGAAAGTGGTTTGCCATGGTAACCACTTAATTGCAGCCATAAATTATCAGAGAGACAGGGATGGTCTATGTTCAGGTTGCATTAACAAATAATCCCTTAAGTGTGGCTCTGAATATTCGCACCAGCAGTCCAGGCACTCTTAATGCAATGGTCGTATTCTCAGCTGTGATGCTACTTCAAACGTGACCTGCATCTCCAATGAAGAACTGGGCTGCCCCACAGGCAGCCATATCTGTAAATGAGTTCCGTTCCTGTATACAATCCTCCCAGTAGCTTTAATGAATGGCCAGCAATCTTTTTCCCTTTTTAATGATAGCCCCAGTACAGATGAAATTAAAAATACATATAGCCAGTATTAAAAATTTCAAAGTACAACACAGTGGCTGTGTTCAGTGTTTCAAGGCTGACCGCAGGGACCTCGTGCTGAAAAGATGGTGCCTGCTTCATTAGTTAACCTTACCTGGACCCCAAGACCTTAGCAGGCAAGAAATTTACTTATTATCCTGAATATTTCATAACTCAGTAACTAAATTTTTTGTGTCTTTTACTCTACAATATACTGTATTTTACTTATTTTGGCAGCTTATTTTGAAATGTATTTTGGTTATAGTCAAACAGGAGCACTTTCTTGACCCTCCACGTCAGATGAATAATTTATCAAGACAGTATTTCATAAATTTCTCCCAGTTGCAGGTAAATAGTTCAGAAAACAGATGCTCACTTGGAATGTGAAGTACAACTTTATTACTCACTCACTGGAAAGAATAATCTGGCTAAATTAGCTTGTTGGGATGCATTTTTTTTATTATTATTACATACAGTTTGACAAATATTAGTACATATATCTCTTTTTTCCCCTGCCCTTCCCCCCGCCTCCCCTACCCCCCCAGTGTTCTGCGTCCATTGGTTATGCTTAAATGCATGCATAAAAGTCCCTTGGATGTTCTGTTACCCCCCCCCCAAACGTCCCTGTCCTTGTTGCTGTAATTTGGCAGTCTGTTTGATGCTGTTCTGCCTCTGCATCTATTTTTGTTCACCAGCTTATAATGGTTATTATTATCCATAGATGAGTGAGGACATGTGATGTTTTTCTTTCATTGACTGGCTTATTTCACTTAGCATTATGTTCTCCAGCTCCATCCATACTCCTGCAAATGCTAAGAACTCCTTCCTTTTTACAGCAGCATAGTATTCCATTGTGTAGATGTACA
>PVJC01001319.1:23684-96443 GCA_004026665.1 Murina feae
CATTCAGGTTGTTTCCATATCTTAGCTATGGTAAATTGTGCTGCTATGAACATAGGGTTGCATATGTCCTTTCTGATTGGTGTCTCTGGTTTCTTAGGATATATTCCCAGAAGTGGGATCACTGGGTCAAAAGGGAGATCCATGTTTAATTTTTTGAGGAAACTCCATACTGTTCTCCACAGTGGCTGCACCAGTCTGCCTTCCCACCAGCAGTGCACGAGTGTTCCTTTTTCTCCGCATCCTCTCCAACACTTGTTGTTTGTTGATTTGTTGATGATAGCCATTCTTACAGGTGTGAGATGGTATCTCATTGTTGTTTTGATTTGCATCTCTCGGATGATTAGTGACTTTGAGCATGTTTTTATATGTCTCTTGGCTTTCTGAATGTCCTTTTTTGAAAAGTGTCTATTTAGGTCCTTTGCCCATTTTTTGATTGGATTGTTTGTCTTCTTTTTGTTAACTTGTATGAGTTCCCTATAAATGTTGGAGATTAAACCTTTATCAGTGATAACATTGGCAAATATGTTCTTGTTGGGATGCATTTTAACAGGAATTAAGGCTGTAGAAACTGCCAGTAAAGTAGTCCTATCCTATCCTATATATGATAAAAGCCTAATATGCTAGGTGTCCAACTGTTTGACCAGTCGCTATGACGTGAACTGACCAGTAAGTTAGTTTGTTGCTGGGGTCCGGCCAATCGGGACTGGGCGAGACGGGCCAGACACGCCCTGGAGCCCTCCCGAGGTCCTTCCCTGGCCCAGTTGTACACCTGGCCTTGAGTGTGCATATAAACATGAATCAGTGCTGAGAAAGGGCATCTGACAATTCTTCACTGGTGGTCATTAATTCTGAGTAATTGTAACAGAAACTTCCTCTTGAGTAATTGTAACAGAAACTATGCTCTGATTATCTTCCAAAGAATTCTCTTTATGTTGCTCTGTCAATTGCTCTCCAGCCCCCACACTTGGAAGAGTATTTTTCTTGCAATTAAAACTCCACGGGAATGTTTTTAGTAGAAAACAAGTACCCTACTAGATTTTTCTAGGGAGATAGTGTGAGCATTCATACAAGCATTTTTAAAATATTGACACCTGATCCTTCACTTTTCCTCTTTTTCCCTCAGAATCTGGCTGGTTCAAAACCTTTTTATTGATCATGCACTAAGCTGGCATGAGCTATAATCTGCGCTACAAGGCTACTGTGATCATCTGCTGAAAACCCCTTTCATTACCATGAACCCCTTGACCCTCCAGTTCCTGACCAGGCTGTCAAAGCATTTATTAAATATCAACCTTGGACCCAGGCTAGCCTGTCCATAAACTTTTGAAACTTTAAAATGAGGTACAGTGAAAACAAGTTTAGATTTTAGACTACTCAGAAAGAGGCTCCTTACTCTTTACCCTGTTGCTTGCACAGTAAACAAAGAGAATTCTTAGATGGGGCCCCATCCCAAAGGGCCTCTCAGTAGTTACTCCCTTGAACAGGTCCACTCTGTGCCGGGGTTTCCACCAGTCCACAGCAAAAATGAGAAAGGGAAGGACAGTAGAGTAAGATTTTATAGAGCTCAATGTATTCAATGTAAAGAATTGTCCATTGTTCTTAGATTACATCTTTTAGCCTTTTGGTCTTCAAAATATATGATGGTGAGAGGAGATAGTAGTTATTTTCCGTGTCCTTAGATTAGCAAAATAAATATATTAACCTCCCAACTTTTCTGGCTGTTGTATTAGTGTGTAAAATCCATAAGTGTGGGGGAACCACTATTCTAGAATATAAGCAGGAATAGATTGTGTCTTTTTCAAGGTTTTATCTTTAGTGTTCAGAATGGGGCCTGCTACATATATAATAGGTGCTCAGTAAATCTATGTTCACTGTGCTAGCACAACTGTAACTTTGCAGGTATCTGAAAAGTGTAAAGGATTTAGCAAAGGTTGGTTAAGTCTCAATTCTAAGCAAAATTAATGGAGCCATCTTATGAAGATCCAATAAGAATCATTTCAGAACCAGCAGTCACTAAAACCAAATTCTGTTTGGGCTTTATAGAATAAAATTTCATTAAGAAATTGAGAAAACTTAATAGGCAAAGTAGTTTCACAGGTATAGACTAACAATTCTTGGGCAGAAATCTTTGATTCATGTTATAATACTTTATTTTCCTCTTTTTTATAAATGTCATTCAAATATGCTTGACTCTGAATGGCTAACGAATTTTGGTCCTGAGGTTAGTGGCCTGTCCTGGCATCTGGTGAGTTTGAGCAGGTAAATGTCAACACTAATCAGCTTTGGGGCTTGGGAGGCAGAGGACCAGCACTCTCCTTGGGTGGAGGAAGAGGCCTGGGGGCCACCAGGTGTCTGCAGTAGTTACAAGCAAGATTTCGTGAGTGCCAGATGCCTAGGATTGAGAGAAACATCTCCTGCACGTGGATCCTGAGATGAGCAGATCTCTGTTCACACAGGAAGAACTCAAAACCTACCATGTATGAATAATGGCTCAAAGATTCAGGGATAGGAGGAGGTCAGGAAAGACAAAGGGGTCATCAGCTCTGTTCTGTGAAGGGCTGTTTGAAGGGATGTAATTTGGGGGCCTAAGAAATGCTCTCAGCACTGGATTTGGTCTGATTGACAACATCCATCTGTCCTGGAGAGGACAGAGGGTATTTTCCCTCTGGGTGGCAGTCATGTTCTAGGTGGATGTGCGAGTTTAGAGGGTTCCCAACCATACAGAGTCTCAGAGCAAAGACTAAAATGTAAGCAGATTATATTGCCTATCTTTGCCCCTCTGGTACCTAAGGGTTTTGTGCTTTGTTGCAGTTTTCTCCATATCCTGCAGAAGAGGACATCATAGCAAACCTGCATTGTTCTGTCCCGTTCACTAGGTTTTCTTTCTAGAAGTTACGTTGGCCAAAGGCAGCCATGCCAAAGTGGCATCTATGTTGCAGTAAGTAGGCTAGCCAGTGACACTTAGCTTGTAATGGAAGAGAAGGTGTGCATGAAACTTCTTTATCTTGTTGTCGTACTGTTAGGTTAGTAAATCAACCTGACAACAGTGACCCTGTATTTGGGTGCAGCCTTTTCCTCCCCACAGCTCTTCATAGCACTCAGGGTTTTTCACTTGATAACTCTTCATCATTTGCTCTCTACCCTCTCAGTGGTTTGAGTATATATCAGTTTCCTGTCTTCAGCTGGACAAATGCTTTTGTTTTAGAAGTTAGTCACTGGTTGGAAGTAAAGCAGCAGTCTAATGTGATGGCTCAGGAGGGGGCTCTGCATACATATTGTCTGGTTTAAGTCCCAGCTCCACCACTGATTAGCTGTATAATCTTACTTAATCCCTCTGTGCCTCAGTTTCTTCATCTCTCAAATAAGACTGTTATAAGAACTAAATGAGTTGTATTTAGTGTTTAGTCAGTGCCTGGCACACTGTAGTTCTCATAGCATGAATTGCTGCCATTGTTATTACAACAATAACCAAAACGATTATTAAAAGGCTCTAGTCACCTATACAAACTTCCAGTTTTAGTGTATTAGCAGTGAGTGTATAAAATTCACTACTTATAACTCCATGTCATCTTTACGTGGAATCTACCATTTTTTATCATAGAAAACCTTTCAAAGATGTGAAAGCAATGGAACCAGAAGTGACATATCAAGTTGATCAATAACATCATGTGTAGAGAACTGAGTGTGGGTTTGGGATGGAGACATGGGAAGCCAAGGAATAGGGAACACATTACTCACCTCTGTCAGTAAGTTTACCATTGAATAGGAATGCGTATGAGTGTAAAATACATATGAATTTGAGGCATCTAGGCAGGCTTGGAACCAATGCTATTTTATATGGGAAAAATATATATTATGTCATAGTAAGACTTCTATTTTTTACTATCATTGTTCTAGCTAGTTTTCCAGGTAGCTGATGAACCATTTACTTGTAATTTTTATTTCTATTTCACCCATGAAATTCTTTAAGTTGAATCTTTTCTTTCTTAAAATAGTGCAAGGAACTTAATTTAGCCTTGTCTTAGTGAGTGAAAATGATCACTAGAGTGTTTCCCAAGTCCCTGCACATGAGAACTGACAGGTGCATACCATGATCTCTGGGTGGAAAGTAGCTCCATAGCAAATTCAGTGGATAGGGAAATGGATGTGATGCACCCTCCTACAAGCACAGCCTCAATCATATCTGACCTTTCGCCTTAAGGTATTGTGAAAGAGAAAATGTCACCACCCAACAACAGTTAATGACCCACAAATAGCTATTACAGACTGCCAAAATGATTTCCAATGTCAGCATAGGAGATAACGGGGGGGTGGGGGGGTGGGGGCAGGCAATTTAAACAGAAAAGAGGGGTCAGTGTACAGATAAATGTCAACTAACTTGCATAAGGTTATTGCAAAACTCTGTACATCAACTGTCCCAATTGATGGTTCCAGGCTTAGAGTTAACATGGGACCATCAATAACATGTTATTCCTCTACTAGAAGCACAGAAACACCCCCCAAACCTCCGGGATTGAGATATTGCTCTCTGCACTGCTGACAGGAGCGGATCTTTACCTGGGCTATAGAGAAGTTCTGCGTTCTTGCCTTCAGTGTTAACTCCTTCAGTTATTTTTTCCATTCTCCAGGCTCATGCTGCTTCTAGAAACCACCCTTACCTCTCTGCAAATTGCCATGGCCCATCTCCTGCATTTCCCCTGTCTACCCGTTTGCCTCTGTCATTTTCCTGCACTTCTCCAGGTTTCCCCCTGTCCTGCTACTCCTGCCCAGTTGGTATCTTGGGCAGTTCCCACAAGTTAGCCACAGCCTGTCTTTTCAGCTGTCCTCACTGCAGCCAAGCATAGTTGGAAACATTCAGGAGTTTTGAGGTTCAACTAAGGTTGATCTCTAGATAACTTAAAATTGATTACATTTAATTGACTTACTACTTTTTCCTGTGAGATCTCCACAAACAGCTATTTTCTGTAGCCGGAAAGGAAGTTTGTAGTGCCTGCAGTCAGGTAAAAGGCCAGCCCCATGGTTTGGAGTCTATGTGTATTTCGCCAGTAAGTGTGGCTGGTGTTTGTTCTGTTAGCCAAACTTGTCAACCCCTGGGATTGATGTTATCAGATGAAGCCTTTCCTCGAACCATTTACAACACTTGGCAAGAACTTTCCACATTAGCTTCATTTAAAAATAGAACATAATCTGTATCACAGCTCCTCTCCTTTCATTCATCCAATAAATATTTTCTGAACACCTTATTGCATGTCAGATATTGTCCTAAGCAGTTGGGATACATAAAGAATAAGCCATAAGGTTCTCTATCCTCATGGAGTTTACGTTTAGACTGATGGAGACAGACAGTAAATCAAAAAAGTATATAGTGTGTTAAAGGTAATGGGTGCTGTGGAAGGAAAGAAAAAAGGTATAGCCAAGATAAGAGAGATTACATATGCTGAGGTGATAAGGAGGGGGGAGGGAGTGTAATATGAAATAGGAAGTCAGGGTATGAAAAGAAGATTTAATCAAAAACTTGACAGAAATCAAGGAGTTGGCCACATGGGTAATCAGAAGAAAGAACTTTCTAGGCAAAGGGAACAGCAAGAATGAAGGCCAATGATTTGCTGATGGAGTAATGTAGGCTCTGAGGGAGAAAAGAGTCAAAGATAATTCTAAGATTTTTGACCTTGCCAGGTATAACTAAACTCCCATGTGCTAAGATGAGGCCCACAGGATAAAGACCAGGTTTTAAAGTGAGAAGTGGACATCAAAAGTTAGGTTTGGACACAATTTTCAAGCACCTTGTTAGATATTCAAGTGTAGGTTGGAGGTCTAGAGTAAACAGTTGGATATGCCAATCTAGAGTTCAAAGCTGGAGACAATTCAGGAGCCGTCAGCCTAGACATAGTACTTTAAGCTGTAGGACCAAGTGTGATCAGTAAGGAGAAGTAGAGAAGAGGCCGGAGGATTGAGCCTGGGCTCCCCAGTGTGGAGATGTTGGGAAGGTAAGGAAGAACAAACAGCAAAGGATACTGAAATGGAAAGGCCAATGAGGCCACCTTCCCACCTGGAGCTAGAACACTGGCAGATGATCTGAAACTCACGCAAGGACTCTCCTGTCTTAGTGTTACGATAAGCCAGTACTGGCAATATTTTTTCAAGTTATCACCCCCATAAGCCTGGAATGCTCTTGGAGCTCTGTTCCAGAATGGGGATGAGATACAGGAAGTTAGTCACTCTTGCTTTATTTGCCTTTGCTTCCTGCTACAAAGATGGCTGCCTGGGTCAAGGGGTAAGGGGAAGGGTGGTGGAGGCAGAGACAGCCTCCTGAGTTTATGCTATAGTGAATTGAGCTGGGTCAACAATACCAAAGCAAAGGCTTAGCTAGGCCCATATTCCAGACCTCTTTGTCACAGGGTAGACCTGGTAGGAATAATCAACATTGGATGACTTTTTTTTTTTTTTTTTTCCATTTTCTCAGAGATATGTTGAAAGAGGAATGGAGTCTCTTGCTGTGTTCCTATGTGAGTCAATGGCTGTTTCAAAGCCAGAAATAAGTTGAATTCTTGGCCTTTTTAACCTGTGACACACCCATGAGGCTTATTATGGTAAATGCTAAGACAAAACTGTGACATACACCAAGAGGAATAAAACTTTTTTGCCCTCAAAAGACTAGGTTACTGCTATATCCTCAGGGCTAAAAATAATGCCTGGCGCTTAGTAGGTAACTTAGTAAAAATCTGCTGAATAAATATGCAAAAAGAACACTGTGATAAAGAGCTGAAAAGAGATGTGCACAGGGTGGTAGGAGCACACAGAAAATAACATTCCGGCAGGAAGTGGTGACATGTAAACTAGGGTGAGGGCCCTGGTTCAGGGAATGGTGATGTGTATTATGTGACCAGATTGCTTGAGTAGCACTGGCCTGAGAGTGTTTAGCTATGGAACCCAGTGCTCTCCTACTCCTCTTCTCGTCATGGCCACGCATTGCTGTGCCTGGCGTCAGGACAGGCACCTGAATGCACTCAGTGGACACTCCTCAGGAATTACCTAGTTGGAACCCAGATTTATCAAAAGACACTAAGCTTGCTACTAGCTCTCTGCTTTGAATGCACCCTCCAGACAGTAGGAAATTTCATAGCTTTAGTACGAGCTTCCTGATTACAACCCTGTGGAGGCTGTCATATCTCTCACTGTGGGCCTCCACATATTGCCAGTTGCACTAACAGATGGCGCTTCCTGTCCTTAGTAAATTTCCTTTGCAAACCAAGGCTAGTCACTCTTACTATTTAGTCTAGAAGTCTGTCTGAAGAGGAAGTAGAAGTGTGATGTCCAAAGACCTGCTTGTTATTCTGTAGAAAGGAGCCAGCCTTTCTTTAGTTTTACATTTTTCAGATCAGTAACAATGGCCTTCTTCTGTACCCACAAAAAACAAGCAAACTTCGAGCCCCTTCCCTTGGGCAGCAGGTTGTAAAACTGTGGCCGCAGGAGGGAAGGATGAGAAATAGCCATGGAATCTTTGCCCACTTTTTTCACAAACTGAAGAGCTGTAGTTCAGACTTGGGTCCCCCATTCCTAGCATTCATATTCTTAAAGCTTGAGGTGAGCATCTTCAGACCAAGCAAAATATTATTTAATGCACTTAGCAATGCTTCATCTTTCCAAAATTGGGGGCTTGGCTAGATTATGGAGATATTTTTCTTCCCACCTAAGGGATTTGATATCACATTGTTTACCTCCAAGGCAGTAGCAAAAAAATTACCTAAGATCTATAATTTTGCGCCTGGTCTAATCATAATGCCGAATGTTGATCAGAAAGCAGAAAAACCATGACTTTACTTTTCCTGGTGAGTTTCATTTTTTTTTCCCGGCACCTTCTATGTTTTTTTGGCACTGGAAATGCAGTGATGAGACACAGCTTATGGAATCTAATTATTTGAGTTAAACCCAAACCACATGTTTAAGTTGCCCATAGAGGCTCTGAAAATTCCTGTGTAGCAAGATAGGAATCCAGGATTGAGTCCAAAAGCTCATTCAAGGTAGGAATACTAAAATAGCAGAGGGGCAAGATAAACATTGCATTGTAATAGCTGGTGCCCAGCTGATCATGAGAAAGCCACTATAAGGTGGGCCTCTGAAGTTGTCAGGGTTCTATCTCCAGCGTGTGGTGGCCTCTGTAGGGGAGTCCAAGTGACTAACCATCGGTTCCTTTTTATTTTTTTCTTTCCCAGATAAGGTTGAGTCATTCCCCAGGTGACCCCCACAATGAACAGAAACTCAATCCTGAGCACTAGCTTTATAACACAACCTGGGCACGTGTCCTGACTGGGAATCAAACCGTGACCTTCTGGTTCATAGGTTGATGCTCAACCAGTGAGCCATGGCAGCCAGGCAGGAACTGACTTTTTAAAGCTGCAGAGGACAATCAGATCATTTTCTGGCTCAGCTCTTATGTGAAACTCAATCCTGAGCACTAGCTTTATAACAAATATACAAAAATCCCTGCCCTCGTGGAGCTTAAAAGTCTAGGATAACAATCAAAATAATGAAGTAATATAGTAGGTCAAGCCATATAAACTGACCATTTATTCAGGTTTAAAAAATAAGGTCAAATATTGAGAGTTTCATATGACTCAAAGTAATGTAGTCTGTTTCTGTGATAAGTGCTAAGAAGAAATAAAGCAAGGAAGGAGGACAGCATGCAGGGGAGAGGTAGGAGATGGAATTTTAAATAGATTGGAACGGAAGACCACACTGAGGAAGAGGCATTTGAAGATGACCTGAAAGCTACCTGGTAGGTGGGCACAACAGGTGAGAGGAACAGCAAGTGCAAAGGCCTGAGTACGCCTGATGTGTCCAAGGAAGAGCCAGGTGGCCGGAGCAGAGAACAAGGGTATAAAAGGCAGAGGTGAGTGTAGACAGGCGGTAAGGAGTTGGATCACATGGGGCCCGGAGGCCAGGGAGAGGGAGCTGGATTTTACTCTGAGACGTGGGAAGCCTTTATGGGCTTTTTCTGTGTAATTTTACTAGTTAGCAAAAGGTTATGTTCAGATGATGTTTGTGCTTCACTTGGCGTACTTATTAGGACCAGAACAGCTGCTCAGAAGCTGTGCTGGGCCCCAGGAGCAGTGGAGAGTCAGGACCTTGTGAGGTGAGGCCTACTAAGTGTGGCAGTCACCTCAAAGATTCACCTGAGTCACTAAACTGTCTGGAATTCCTTTGCTAGAAGGACCTTTTTCTAAACACCTGGACTGATGATAAAGGTAACTTTCACTTTTTGCTTACCTGTGGGCCTTCTTTTCTTTTCCATCAACCATGCTAATGACAACTCTGATGAATGCTGGGAGCAGAGGTCAGCAACCAGGGTAGGGTAGACGGCGGCAGCTTCTCTGCCCCGTGGAGAATTTGGATAAGGCAGTTTGCCTAGGCTGGCTGCTCAGGTTGAGAGCGTGTAGTTTTGGCACACATCACAGCCACTAAGACTTGGAGATATACCACAGTCCACTGTTTATTACTCTCCCATGTGGAATGCCCTATGGGCTTATATTCAAGCTGAGGCTTTTGCCTAACTCATAAGCATAGCACCCTTATATGAAGTTTTCCTATTGTTCACATTTGGCCAGCAGCAGCCACTAGATTTTCTGGTGGCCTAAAGAATTTTGGGAACTTTAGCTGAGCTATCATAAAAGGAAGCACCTAAGAGAGCTACGAAGAACTAGAGTGAATGTTCCTGGCTGTACTCATTATTTTAAGCCTGCCTACTTCCCTGAAGGATCTGAGACAACCCAATTAATGTATTTTGTGAGCCTGGCACAGGGTAGCAGAGCTGCTGTGTGACAAACTCCATGCTTTCTGTCTACTATCCCTATCATATTAAAATGCATTAATTTTGCTTACTGGGCTTGTTTAAGCCATGGAATACAAACAACATGTGTAAATAATATTTAATTGGAGCCATGATTAAAATACGAACACTCTGGTGTTTATAAGGCAGAGCAGTTCACACTTCTTTGCCCAGGGTCTGCATGGCAGAGAGCACCTCTGAATCTAAGTCCGAGGCTGGCAACTTAGGACCTGAGGGAGAAAGTACAAGGTTCCAGGTACCTTGTTTGATGATGTTTCCTAGGGAACAGGGTGGGGATTACTTAGGATTTATCACAGGCTTTGGGAACATAAAAAAATTAGCTCAGTAATTTTTGGATCTCCCAGCTAAGTAAGATCTGTTCAGATGAGGATGGTTTAGTCTTTCAAGGAGATTAAATTGTAATCTGTTCTCCCCTCTCCCCAAATCATTACACCTTTCAAAACATACCCTCAAAAATAAGCTGACACACTTACTTATAACTGGTGCACTCTAACATGTACTATGTATAGGAGGGGTCTGCAAAAACTATACCTTGGTGTCAGGTACTAGTCTATGTTCCAGTTCTGCTGTTATTGTTATGGAAGTAGAAAGTACTCTAGCCCATTTTACAGGTGAGGAATCATACTTAGGTTAAGATTTTGTAAAGTCACCCAGTTTATAAATGTCAGAGCTAAATTCAAACCTCGCTCTTAACTACTAAGTGACCATCTCTCAGTTTAGTCTTTGCTTGGTCATTATCTTGCTAATTTGTGTTCTAGCTCACACTAGACCATAGAGGCTTTTTTGCTATGTGATTTCTATTTCTAGCCTTGGAATTAACCCCAGACACTCAAACCAAGATTGCTGATTCAAGATGTTGCATGTGTCAGGATATCAACATTCTCTCCCCTGCCTGCCTTAACCTCTGTGCTCTTAGTTATTTCCAATAACATCTTTCCTAGGTGCCTCAGTATGCTGCACCCTTCATTTATGCTTCCCAACACTGGATCACATTTCCTTAGCTACATGTTGCTGCCTCCCAGCACTCTGACCTAAAGAGAAATAGGAGGTTGCAGGGTTACAAAGCTTTTGTGAAGCACCCTTCTACAGAAAATGAGCGTGGGAGCAGATTCCCTCCATTGCACCCCCACTGGAAAGTTCTCTTGGGGCCTTTAGACTAGAACATTGGGATTAATTTGGGAAGTAGTGAACTGCCATGGTTGGTGAGAAGATACTATCACAGAATGAAGACAGCTCTATGAAAGTTGTGACCTGTGGTTTTAAACACTGTCCCTCGCCTTCCTTTACACCTACTATTACCACAGATTCAGTCATGTTCTTTCTGTGGGGAAGTTGCTTTAAGTACCTTGGAAGCTTTGGTATGGTAAACCCAGAGAATTTCAGTAAAGGTAGGAAAAGAAAATTGAGCCAAGATTAGTTTATGAGGATAGAACTCCTTGCTATTTAAAAATCAGGTCTTTGTAACCTTATTAAATATTTTCAATTTGGCAGGCCATAGGATCTGTAGCAACTGCTCACTCTGCTGTTCCAGCACAAAAGCAGCCCTAGGCAATCCATAAATGAATGGGCAGAGCTCTGTTCCAATAAAACTTTGTTTACAAAAACAAGGCCACAGTTACTTGGCCTTAGTTTGCTGATTTCTGCCTTAAACCAAGGGAAATGCTCACCTCAAAGAGCCCTGTGAGAAGAAACAGTGGGTGTACATTCCACCATGTACAGAAGAGGCTAAAAATATTTCTGATAAAGTGGTAACAGTTCTTGATCAGGCCAGATTAGTTGTATAAAACATCCCCTAACACTTGCTTTGCAGAAAGGATGCCATAGCCCAAAGAAGGTAAATCAAGTAACAATGACAACAAATCTGTTGTCACCTCTTTTTTCTTCTGTCCTACAGGCCTGTTCCTTATCCTTGGCTTGATACTCTACCCTGCTGGCTGGGGCTGCCAGAAGGCCGTTGCCTACTGTGGACACTATGCATCGGCCTACAAACCTGGAGACTGCTCCTTGGGCTGGGCCTTTTATACTGCCATCGGTGGGATGGTCCTCACCTTCATCTGTGCCATCTTCTCTGCACAAGCAGAAATTGCAACCTCCAGTGACAAAGTACAGGAAGAGATTGAAGAGGGGAAAAACCTCATCTGCCTCCTTTAATTTGGAAGAGACATTTATACCATTTTCTTCCTTGTGAAACAGTTCCCCTCTGGTTTCATCATCTGAGTCAAGTGAAGAACTAGCCTTTACCTACCAAATCCACATTCCACAGCCCTGAGCCTTAACAGGACCAATGGGAGGCAACATCCAGCCAAGCAAAGTGACTGCACACGAGGGCCACAGTGCAGATTGTAAGAGATGGAACATGAAAACAGTACATAAACCCTGACATGTGTCAGACAGCATCGCCCCAAGGCTCAGTGAAGGAGAATGATCTCAACCATGAAAGCAACATTTCTCTTGTCACCGGAAGAGACTGTTAGCCAGATTTGCTGGCTATTCAGAGGTGTGGGGGGTTTTGTTTCCTCCTGGTTCTTTCAAGTGTCTCAGTTGGAGACTACCCACTTACTGGAATGTGTGCTAAAAGATATCATAATAAGACACAATCTCTTTCTTAGCTCACCAACGGGATCAAGCAGGGTCTGTGGAATTCTGTTGTGGAACTTATTGGAAGCTAAATTCCAGGGTCAGGTGAATCAATTGAACTGTCACTCCCAGATTAAAGAAAAAACAAGGGCCTATAAGATCATGAGAATTAAAAAATCCTGCTAGTGGAGACAAATGCATTCCGCTTCCCAGCAGCCAAGCTAGTGCCAGTACTGGCCCAGCCTCCTCTTCCACCAGAGATCACATGTTTTTTTCCTAGGCTTGGGATTGCACTGACTGCCAAAGGAAACCTCATTCCAGGACAGAGGTCTCCAAACCAGATGTGGCTCATTCAGATGTTCATTGGGAGAAACTGCCAGAACCTCAGCATTTACAGGGAGACCTTTTCCCACTGTTTGGTAACCATGCTGTAGTCAGCTATATTTTCAACCCCAACAGCAGCAAAATGCCATTCTGTGCATTAAAAAAAAGAGCTAATCATGGGTCTTAAGTTTTTTTAGTTACTGGTTGATCCTAAAAGCAGACTGAAATAACAAATTGTTGCAAATGCTGAGCTGCATCAAAGGCTTCATTCCCAAAATAATAAGAGTAATTTAATGCAAAATAAGAGAGCTAGACCAAACTTATAGCACCTGCCTGTACCTGTTTACAAAAAGAATCAACTACCACTATTAAAGTTTTGGGTGCTTTTAATCTAGCTTCTATAAATTAACAATATCACTGATTCAGGAAAACGGTATTAGCTATCACCTCATATTTACTTTGAAATGATCGAAGTGGCCAGAGAGAGACTAGTCTGATATCCTGAGATCAGTATTGAAGAATGATACAGAAACTCCATAACAACTTAAGCAAGTGGGATGGACCTGCCAAATTTCTGGAAGGATTAAGTCTCTTTTGGCCTATGAATCTGCTCACTTGAGGGCTTGCTTCATTTTGAAAATTTAACAATAATTACATACCTTGTTTGGGCAAGGTATTATATACCAAGTGCCACCAGACATAGAACCCTGATTCAGATTTTACAACCATATCTAGTGCAGAAAACTAATTCCTTTATGTGTCGATGGAATGGAACGACTAAAATCTTATTCTATTCTGGCCTTTGGCTTATACCAGAAATCTTTTCTTACAGATTCAGAGTTAAGGGCAGGAGAAGGAAGGGTGTGGAATCAGGCCTCAATGAGTTCACCACTCTTAGTCCAAAGTTCAGAATAAGCAAAATGTAAATCCTATGACTTTCCTTAACAAGAGAAGGGGTAAATCCATAGCCTCATGACAGCCTAGGAAAGGGTTTAGGAAACATTAACCTTTGACACCACACAGAAATAGGTTATGGCAGCCACTGGATTTGGCTCCTGTACCTGATGGAGTGTTTATGTGCTCTAACCAAGTCCTGATGCCAGCAAACCCTGGCAGAAATTAGCTTCATCAGGAAAATAATTTTGATAAAAACACCAATTTTTTAAAATGTATCAGAAAATTCACTCTCCTCTTTTTCTGTATAAGATAGAGAACCCGTTTTCTAACACGAACTTTACATTCTCACTCTCCTTACAAACAAGCTGCCATAGCCCTGAGGATCCTTTGAGCAAGTCCCTCATCCCTACTGTCCGACTGCTCCTTGGTTAAGGTGGTAGTGTATCCATCCCTAGATCACCTTGATAATAAAAGTCACTTGACAGTGTCTACTTCATTAGTCTCAATGCTACAGAAGACGAAAAGCACATGCACACACAAAACCCCAAACCACTGAAACTACTCAAACACTGACCTAGTAAGCAGTAATATTGGGCCTTTTAAACCTTCAGTTCACTAGCCAAGTTTTGGTTGGAATGAACGGAACATCCAAAATCATGCAAATCTAGACCAAAACTGCATAGCTGATTAAAAACAAAAAAAAACACTGAATATGAGGAATATGTTTAAATGTGTACAAAATAATTAGACTGATTGTTGACCAACACCTACTTTTCTAATTTCTATCTCCTAATTGCCTCAGTCTAAAATCTAATATACCTGCACCATTACAACTACCAGAAAAGTCTTATTTATTTTTGCCTGCATTTGTGCTTAAAAGTTTGTGATGGCTGGGCTTCTCAATGGACTCCAAAAAGGCAGAAATACTTGTTTTGGATTCTGTGGATTCTTTAAACCTGTGTGCTAATTCAACAATGTTACATTAATTGTGTAAGGGTTTTTGTATAGTTTCAAACATCTGTGGTGTAATGATCTTCGTTAAAACATGTATTCTGTAAAGTGCCATAGTCTTTTTTTATGTGTAGCATATTTAAAAAATATATATATATTATACATACACAAGTCTGTGTGAAAGATGTGCAATAACAAAGGTGTATGTATGTTTTGTTTTTTTGGAAACTGGACAGGCGTCAGAACAGTGCTTGTTTCTGTTTTGGCAAAGGAGAGTTAAACAGTTTTGCCTTTATGGCCTAGTATTTAACCCATAATAATTTTAATGCTACACAAACCTATGTGAAGAAAAGACTGGCATGAAATCATTTTTTTCTGGGTCTAAATTAAAATAATCACTAGATCTATGTGAACCTTAAGCTGGCAAGCAGGCCCAGTTAATGCTAGTCTTTCATGTGAAATGTGAAGCTGCCCTTTTGCCTTTTCTGTTAGTGTGATAACTAGTAGCTGGTACATAATCACTAAGGAGCTATTTCTTACCATGCTTTGATAGACCATGTTAATGCTAGACCACTATTTAAGGGCTGATCTCATACCTTCTCAGCCATAAGAGTCTGGCTTGAACAGCCTCTCTGTGCAATAACATGTGGCCACTGGAAATCCCTGGCCTGCATTTGTATTGGGCAGCAATGACTCCCAAGGGCCAGAAGCGTTACAGGCATGACTGGGATTTCTCCTGAGACTGTGGTGAAACTCCTTCCAAGTCGGGGGGGAGTCATTAGGTGCTTTGGAGGGACTCAGCACCACTTGATAATTCAACAGCCACTTGAGCCAAATATGAAATTGTATTTACCGCTGATGGACTCGATTTGAGCCTTCAAATTTGTGGTTATTCTATTATATTGTAAACTAATACATTGTCTAGCATTGATTAGGTCCCTGTTCATATTATTTTCACGACATGTTGCTCCCTTCCTTTCCCCAGATCTGAATTAAACCAGATTTTGCAAATTCATTTTGATTCTTTTAAGTCTATTTCTTTCAATTATGATGTATACTAGGGGCCCGGTGCACAAAAATTTGTGCACTCGGCAAGGGGAGGAGGGGGTCCCTCATCCTGGCCTGTGCCCTCTCACAGTCTGGGACCCCTGGGGGGGGATGTCCACCTGCTGGCATGCATGGCCAGTCTGGGTGAGGGGCTGAGGGCTGTTTTCAGGCTGGCCACAGCCCCCTCAGGGTTCATGCACTGGGGGGTGGGATGGCTGGTGAGTGCAGGCGTGGACGTTTCCAGCTGGGTGGCCTACCATCGCACATACCTGGTGGGCCTCCACCATTGAGGGGACACACCTGGTGCAGAGCTGGGTGGCAGGCCAGGGGGTGGACGCTGGTGCATGATCCCTTGGGGGGGCCATGCTGCTGAGCGGACACACGGGGGTGGAGCCAGGCACAAGCTCACACACACCCCATGGAGGCCCCCAGGGTGGAGGCAGGTGGCTGGACCTGTGGCAGAGGCTCTGTGCGGGGGCAGAGGATGCTCGGGCATGACCCCGAGGGCGTACCCACCTCAAGCCCCCGCCACTGAGCCTCTGAGGTCACGTGGGCCCAATTGCTCTATTCCCAGGCCTCGCAGGGCCGGGCTGGGCTGCCAGCTCCCGGCCTTGTGGCTGCTCACCGCTGTCTGGAACCACCGTGGGCACGATTGCTCTACTGCCAGCCCCAGCCGAGGGCCAGGCCGGCTCTCACCCAAGGCCGCCCAGAACCAACCACTGGCACGATCGCTCTATTCCCAGGCCCAGGCTGCAGGGCCGGGGCCTGGGCAGCCAGCTCCTGGCCCTGCTGCCAACCGCCACTGCCCTGAATCGACTTCCAGGGCACACACAGGTGGAGGTCAGGCCTCCACCTGTGCGTGGGCCAGTGCGATCTCTCTATTCCCAGCTCCATCTCTCCATTGCCAGCCCCGGCCGCAGAACCGGGGGCCTTGGAGGCCGCCCGGCCCTGCAGCCGCCGCCACTGCCCGGAACCGACCGCCAGAGCACGCAAGGGCGGAGGCCTTGCCAGCCCGGGCCTCTGCCATCTTGGCTGGGCTAATTTGCATACCGTTGTTCTGATTGGCTGTTGGGCGTCCCGAAGAAACGGTTAATTTTACTATTTCACTTTTATTAGTTTAGATAATTTGATCAGGAAAAAAGAAACTCAGGTATTTCAACTATTTCCATTCATTAGTAATAGATATATATAGCCCTACCTTAGGTTAGCTTTAACTTCAAAATAGGTACTGTATATATTTATTCCTCAGAGAAGCATCAATGTCATTATAAAGAGGGGGGGAAATCCTCTCAAATACTATACAAATGTCTTCATTTTAAAGTAAAACTAAGAATTATGAAAATGCTCCAAAGCACTCAAGGCTTTACAAAACAAGAAATATGTATAATAATGACAAAGAAAAAGGTCTACTGAAGGTCACACTCTCCTATTCCAACAAAAACACCAAAATTAAAAGCCAAACATGGAGCAGTTCCACATCTACATTTCCTGAAAGTAACCTGCCCATAAAGAGCCTCATCCAGAAGCCGAATTCTCAAAGATGACACCAACAACCCTTTTCATAAACTCTTACTCAGCTCTGTATCTCATGAAGCACTCACTTGATAGAATAAACAAAAATGGTTATTTTCCTGATCTAAGGCTGTGACACCTAAAACTACATTTATGCTTTGGTTTCCAAACATACCTAACAACTTCCAGGTTTCTAATAGAAACCAAAATTAAAAGCTGGCAGAATTATCCAAATCACTAAAGAAAAAATTTTTCAAACAAATTATGATCTAAATTGTGCAAAATTGGAAATTTCAAGTTACTTTTTCAGCTGTTATTACATCATTCTGAAGAGTTAATCCACAAAAGAAAGGACTCTGGCTTTAAATTTCAGCAGAGGCTGAGAACCCTCGCATGTGCTTCCCGCTCATCCTTAGTTTTTACTTAGCAGTTTTGCTGCTTGATGAACTTGCCATGACTGACTGCCCTTCCGGAACACATTCAACTTACTCCTAGTTATCCTTAAAGTCTTTGCTTTACATAAAGCCACTAAGCACAGTCTTAACTATGCTTGACATTTCCTTTAAGTGGATTATTTCAGTAGTTCCCAATAATTCAGTACCTTTTTCAACTCAAACACTAAAGAATAAGATCATCAAAGTAAACTTTTGCCTACTCTTTAAATCAGCAAAAAACAATAATTGTCTTTATTTCATAACCCCTATCAGCTGCTTAGTCATGTGTTTGGGGCCATCCTACTGCTGTCCCTACCACTATCTTCTTCCTTGCAGCTTCCTCCTCACCCTGTTGAGTTCTGCAAGATAAATCTTTAAGACATGAACTGTTCACTTTGCTTAGGGACACAGGATATAGATAAAAACATAAATAAATAAGAGGAAGTAGCAAAACCACATAGGGAAAAAAATCAATCAAAAATTAGATATTAACAACTCTTTGGCTTTTTGTAGTCAAATAGCCTCAAAAGTCTAACACCTGAAGGCAAGAATTCTACCAACTGCCTGTGTTTGGGGAAAACCACTATAATGTATTCTCAAGAGAAGAAAGCCTGAATTAAGGCAAGTGACAGCAAAGATAATGAGATGAATTAGGTAAATGTTAGGGGAAAAGAATGGATAGTCAGGTGACTGATTAGAACGGGTGAGGGGAGAAAAGGAGAGTCCAGCGTCTCCCAGGTATTTCATTTGGGCACAGGATGGAAAGTAATGCCACCACCAAGATCAGGAATCCAAAAGAAACAGAGACAGGGAAGGTAGGAAGGTCCAGCTTAGGCTGCCAATGGAGAAGTCCTGTGTGCAGCTAGGAACATACTGTGGAGAGAAAGACCAGGTTGGAGATGAGAGATTTGGGAGCCATCAATACACATGGGCAGACAGCAAGAGTGTTTATTGTATATGTTCTATGTGCAAGTACTGTGCTAAGCACTTCATATAATTCATTTAGTCATCAAAACCCTATGAATAGAAACTATTATCCTCATTTTATAGATAAATTAACTGTCACTAAGTAACTTAACTGAAATTAATTTGTTCCAGGTAAAAAAAAGCTAGTAAGTGGCAAAGCCAAGGCTCAATACAGGTTTGGCACCAAAGTCTACATTCTCTAACAGCTGTTGTTTCCTTCTACCTGGAATATTCAGGGTGAAAAGCAGGCCCATACAAAACCCTGAGAATGCCAACATCTCTGTGTAAACTGCTAAAATAATTTCCAACTATAATTCAAAAAAGGCCACAGCAAAGGATGACAACTGATGAAAACACTGCTCTTTCTTCCTTTTTCAGATAAAAACCTAGTAATTTTTCATACTTCTGAAGATAGACCATATGTCTCAATTTACTCAATCCTAAAAACAATCACTAAAAATCTAGTGGGTATATGACAGTAGTAAAACAAAGGACAGTTTGACAGTTTTTGTTATTTTCTTATAATCTCTTATCCAGGATAAGCAGCTATTAAAATTACATAGAAGGCATATTTTCTCCAGAGTTAAACTAATAATTAGGGATTTGTCTTCAATTAAAGTTTCCCCAAACACACACACAAAAGCAAAAGACTGTTTAGTAAGTTAATACTGCTGATGAGCAGGCAGCAGGTACTCACATGTTATAAAGGTAGGCTTGGTCTGGAGACATCAGAAATATATGCTGTAATTTTTTCTTGGTTGACTTTTTCCCCCTAGGAACCACTGTCCCTGAAAGATGGATATGAATTACTGGAAATGTGGAAGGATGGAAAAGAAACAGGGTCTTGGAGAGAGGTGGCACCACGTGGCGGCAGTGGCAACCTTATACTTGGCAGGAGTCAGGGGACATGGGTCTAGCTGCCTCTCCTGGAAGAGACAGGCATTCTATTCTCTCACTGCATAATCCGGATAATTTCCTACTCTATAAAAATTGGGTCAATAAAAATCACATCATACATTTGGTGTGAGGAGTAAATGCCATATGTAAAGCATTTAGTATAGTCTCTGGTATACAGTATGCCCTCAATGAGTAAAAGTTATTAGAATTTAAGAAAATCTTCTATCCATTTAGAATTGATCTCAAAAATTAAGAGTTCAAAAAAAATTGTGAAGAATAACATCACCTGGTGTTAGGACCAATCTAATTTACCTAGAGAGGCTCAATGGCTGGCTACCAAAGGCCGCCTTTTCTTTTTCCATCCTTTACTAATCATCTTTAGCTTTGAGCTTCAGGAAGTAGATGATTTCACTGTGAATGTAGGATACCTGGTCACTCCTAGTTATCAAAACCAAGAAAAAAAAAAACCCAAACAGGGAGTATTGGACGAGTCCATGTATGGGAAACCAGAATGCTGAGAAAATAAACCACCTGATTCTCTGTCAAAACCGACCATAGGGAAGACTTTTTTAAAAGGGGACGTCCGATGTTGGTAGAGAGTGGATAAAGAGGTCCTTTCGTACACTGCCGATGGAGATATAAATTGATACAATTCTCTGGAGAGCAATTCGGCAATGCACACCAAAGGTCTCAAAAAAGCGAGCCTGTGTTTTGACTCAGCAATCTGTCCTAAGAAAAGAAAAAAGCCTGGGCCCCCAAACTTAGCAACAATATATTCCTTGATAAATTATTTATAATAAAAAAATAAAAAATCAGAACCTGAAGGAATAACAGGACTTCAAAAATAGTTTATGATACATGTATATAAAGGTAGCTAGCTGTACAGCTATTAAATGTTATAGAAATACATTCAGCAATCCTATCCTCTACAATAAAAGCCCAGCAACCGAACGGCAGAACGACCAGTTGACTGGTAGCTATGATGCGCACTGACCATCAAGGGGAAGACGCTTAATGCAGGAGCTGCCCCGCGGTGGTCAGTGCGCTACCACACAGGGAGCGCCACTCAACTGACTGGAATGAGCACCCCAGGCGGAACCCCAGGCGAAAAGGCAGGAACTCTGGTTGGGATCATCGCCTCCTCACCCCAGGCTGCTCCTCTTCACTCCCAGCCACCTCCTCCAGACACCTGCAGGCTGCGCAGCACCACCACCGCTGAGCTCGCAGAGCTGACCCGGGAGGCTGGAAGGCAGGTTCTTAGCTGCTGTGGGACTGAGGCCTACTTCACCACCTACCTGTCAGTGCTATTGTCCCTGGGCCCAGCCTGACCGGGTCCCGGGAGCGGTGAGTGCTCCAGCTCCATGGAAAATGCCAGACCAGGGAGCAGCTGCTCAGAGGGTGGGTCCACAGCCACTTGCCTGACGGGGATGAGCCACGCTCCCACAGCAGCTGATCCCTGGAGGCCATGCCCCCACCAGAGCATGAATCCCATGCACCGGGCCTCTAGTGTGAAATAAAGTTCAACATATTATTTACATCATAATTGAAAAAAACAGTACAAACCTTTGTGATTGTGTTTCCAGTTGAAAGTAACAGGAAACCAACTCAAGGTAGCTCAGGGAGAAAACAGAATAAAAATATTACTGGGATTAATGAGACGAAATATGGGTGAACAGTCAGGCCCCATACAGGAAATGCAAAGTTATCAATATCAAGGTTTTTTTTCTATGTCCTTTCACACCACTTGTCTTTGATGTCTGCTTCATTCTCCAGCTGAATGGTGACTCCTTCCTCATGGAAGAATATGGTACAGCTAAAACCATCTTGCCATCTAAAACAGTATAGTTCTGGACACATCTACCCAGGAAAAAAATGTAATGAGCCAAGCATGGGTCCACCATGGCTAGATGACATCCAGTACCAATGTAGTGTTCAGAGGCCCCAAAGAAATGGGCTTGCAAGAGCTCTATAAACACCCCTAAAAGAAGCTATTACAATATAGAAGGAAATCTTATTTTTTAATTTTAGGAAAAAAGTTGTCTTCTGAGAAAATTAATAGAAAGACGTAACCCAAATATTAATAGTAGTTACTTATGGGTGTAAAACTATGAGCAGCTTTACCTTCTTTTGCTTACAAATATTTCCTATAATTTAGACGGACATGTATTAATTTTATGAATTCAAAAAGTTAAACATTGCTATATCCCTTCACTCCATAAACTGTGTATGCATAGAAAAAGAATGAGAAAAATCCAATAAAATATTGGCAGTGATATTACTAAATGACAAAATATTTTTATTTTCTCATCATTTTCCATATTTCTCAATTGTTCAACATATATTACTTTCATACTAGAAAAAAAATGAGTTTGAGAAATGTGTATGCCCACTGTGCTCAGTTTTCATGGAGGTGATTATAACACTGTAGGAATCACCCTGATCACCAGATAAAACACAATGATTTAGGGCAATTTTTTTCCTAGCCCCAAAACACCTGAAGAATCATACAAATTGCCAATAGTAACAACTAACCACAACCATGATTTATCTTGAGAATCACTGACCCACAAAATATTTTTAAAGCTATGGAGAATTATGGGATTATATCTAAGTGTTAAAAAAAAATAAAATTTGCATACTATTATTTTATAAATTAGGACCGTTTAAATGAAAAGAAGATAACACATAATGTATGTGAAACATTACTAGGTAGAAGAGACTTAACTATTTTCTGTCCCCATTAAAGAAAAGCCAAAATGGGTTTTAGTGGCAAGATGGTTTTAGTTACACCATCAGCCATGCCAAGCCCAGAAAGATATTAGCCAAACAACGAATCAAGATTTAGATAAACATAAAATTTAACACTCACTGCATTGCTATATGGTGGCTCCCATGTTCCTTACTATTTGAAAACATTAACAGTGCCAATGAAAATTCTACAGTTTGTAAGTTTTGTCCTACCAAAATCACAAGGTTAAATTGTAAATATAGAACCCTCAGGAATGGTAGGAACACAAGAGAAAAGTCTTTCCCTATTTTCCTAGAATCTTTCAATGAAAGATACTGTATCTATAGTATCTAGGATAGAACAGTGGCAATGCCTGGCTTAATAAATTTTGATAGATTTCTTTCTTGCTCTCTATATACTGTGATAAAGCCATAAAATAGGTTTAAAAATACCAATCAATAACCTAATCTCTAATGGAAATACTTCACTTTCCATAATATTTAACCATTGAGATACAACTTTTTAGCTCAATAAATAAGCACTTAAAACAACTCTAATGTTTTAAAACATATTATTCTACTCTAAACAAATTTATACTATGGTACTTCAAAATCTATCAAGTAAGGTATTTTTTAAAAATACATTTTATTGATTTTTTTACAGAGAGGAAGAGAGAAGGATAGAGAGCTAGAAACATCAATCAGCTGCCTCCTGCACACCTCCTACTGGGGATGTGCCCACAACCAAGGTACATGCCCTTGACCGGAATCGAACCTGGGACCTTTTAGTCCGTGGGCCGATGCTCTATCCACTGAGCCAAACCAGTTAGGGCATCAAATAAGGTATTTTTTATTTTTAACCATCATTAATTCATTAACCACTTTTATTTCACTTCTAAAGGTCTTAATTACAGGGAATCAACAGACTCCTCTAAACATATTCCTTAAGGAAAAAGTGGAAGGAGATACAGTGAAATGGTGTGTGACAGCCATGGTAATTCTAATGGGGAAATATGGATAAAATGATAAGTTATATATAGTAACAGTATAAACATACATTTTTACCAAAAAAGATAAAATTAAATGCTAATGTCAGTATTTTCAGAAAAAGATAAAAACATTATGCTACTACAAATAATTTACAGAAACAACTAATAAATTTAACATAAATTCCCTCAAAAATGAAAACTATACTTTATCACAACATGATTTATAGAAGGAGATATATCTAATGACAATTCAAACTCATTTTTTAGGTAAACCCAGAAAATTAAAAATGCTGTTCCTATTTTAATTGAACACATACTTCTCAAAATAAGATTCATCATGAACATGATTTAACATCCTCTTTAAATAACCAGTGAAAAATCAAACAGGTATTTTCATTGATACATAAAACAGCAATAGATAGCAAGGTTAGGAAACAAAACACAAGTTCACTCACATCAATGACCTACTAATACACAGGCACTTATTCTAACCCACTAGGAAAAATCTGAACCATAAAACACATTTTTCCATTTTAAATCTCTAGGCAGTTTGTGTATATTAACCTTAAAATGATCAAAATATTTAATATGAGTGAAGCTCATATCCCACTACCTATAAAGGTCTAATGCAGGCATCCTCAAATTACAGCCGGAGGGCCACATTCGGCCCGCCGAGGACATTTATCCGGCCCGCCGGGTGTTTTTGCTGCCACTGCCTGTCCTGGTTAAAATATGTGCAGTGTGCATAGGAATTTGTTCATAGTTTTTTTTCTTAAACTATAGTCCGGCCCTCCAACAGTCTGAGGGACAGTGAACTGGCCCCTTGTTTAAAAAGTTTGAGGACCCCTGGATACAAACAGAAAAGTTGTCATTTTATGTTGATGAGAGTTTTTAACCTTTTTATATGTTTATTTTGTTAGCAAATGACAGAATTATACAGATTATTTTTTAAATTCAAATGTGGAATTTCTATATACATTAAACCCTCAGCATAATTTCTGCCTCTGAAATGCTAAGGAAGTATTTAAAATTATACAAACAAACATCCATTAAACAGCATTTTATTTTAGAACACTCTGTGTTAATACAATAAATATACAAAACTTCCAAACCACCGGAGACATGCAACATTAGAGGGACAGATGGGGGGCATTTATATAGAACCATGACAGTCACCATGATGGCAGTGCAGTATTACTACTCCCTGACAAAATATACAAACATCCCTACATAAATAATCCAAGTCCCAAAATACAAGTCACTGAGGAAGGATTTTCCAGTGTTCCAACTTCAGTTTTAAATAAAAACAGCCACCACTTAATGTTGCAGACTGAAAAATGACATGGGTGCTTACACTGTAAAAAACCATTTCATGATTCTGATAATGGGTAATGTTAATATGAAGCATAAAACACTAACAAATGCCAATCTTTTGCTGGGTGAAAATGTGACTATTTACTGATTTTATTAATAGAAAATATAAGAATTTTAAATCCCTACACCTTATCAATCTATAAGCACTGCCTTCATTTTAATACTTCTTAAACAATTTAATTGTTCTTAAACAATTCTCTCATAAGCTTGTATTAACCCAGATAACTGAATTTATAACAACATTTTACCCATCTACACAAAAAAGATACTGTTGGTTGTCATTATTCCTTGCTATTTAACAATGGGGAGTTCTACAGGATAAAAGTATTCCTGTTCTTGAAGGAAAGTATCTCAGCGTTTTTTAAAAGTCTCTATGATATAGCTTTCATTTGCACTTTAAAGAAAAATAAAAATGGACTTGAGATATGGACATAGTGTTCTTGTTGTATTTTGTGGTGAACATTTTCAATATATGTAAAATCCACAGTCAGTAGAGCACACAGATGAAACAAATTTTCAATAAGACTATAGATTCTGAAAAACTTGACTGGCTTATTTGGTTGAGAAAGTAGGTGGAGATTATCGCTGATCAGAAATATTCACAAACAGCTTTAAATTCATACTCTGAAGCCTATTTTCATTAAAATAAAAGAAATACATTCCAAGTATATTCAATAAAGGCCCAAATAAATCTGTAAACACCACGGGGAAGGATTTATGTCACCTAGCAGCACTGTCATGCCAAGCTTCTTCCATAAACAGGAAGAACTCACCGTCCAGCCTCAGCATGGACTTCACTTTAACTTCAGATTTGGGGAGAAGAATTAAAGTTATTTAACCATTTGTGCCCATCTGATTTTTTAAGGGATGCGCAATATCAAATAATATAGTCCAATAAATGATCCTTACTTAAAATCAAGTTGAATAAATCACTATTATTCTGTAATCTTAAATTAGCTAATTACTTGTAAAACAGTATCATGACTTTACAAATGTATTGAGTCTCTTAATCAGTATTAAAGATGATTCAACTTTCAACCCAAATATACTATAAGAATGAATTCCTGTGCTGCATAGTAATAATTTTAAAGTGATTATATTCATAATTAATGCATTCAACTGTATAGTTTCTTGCTCAGTACAAATTAAATGTTTTCGTTTTTCTATTACTGAAAACTTTTAATATATTCAGTCTGTCTCAAAATTTGAAAGACTGAGATGTATTAGAAATTCAATTACATGTAAAATGCCAGGGTCTTTTAATATTTAATGCCACTAGAGATGAGAGACTAAAAAAATCCCTTAAATACTGTACGTTCTTTATGGACAAGGAGTTAAGACTAGACTTTAATACCTCTGTTAAAAATTACACACACACCCAAAAAGAGCTGCCAAACATAATCTCAGTTCAATTAAAAAGAATAGCCACAGAATATACCAAGTTTCATATGGTAATATTTTACTATGATATGAATACTGAAAATTAAAAAAAAAAAAAGGTATTCTCATCAGTACATTCTATTCCATCAATTTTCTACCTTTTCTTTTGGATAATGCACTACATATTATATTCTCATATTGCTCCCCAATACTTTTATTTGAAAGAAACTATTACAGAAAGTCACTTTTAAAATTTTACAAATGACTCCCCAATTGTACAACCATAAGCAGTGCAGAACCCAAAATACTAATTATTTTAATTTAGTGCCCATGCAAGATCATAGAATGATACCAAAATATCAGCTACTCTAAAAAAAGAAAATAAAAAGATAAAATTTACATGATCTACTACAAAATGCACATAGGCTCTTCACTGGTGACCAACTGCTAAAACAGCAAGCCAATCTAAAAATCCTCAAGTCTCTGATGGTCTATTTCTTGCAATACAAATAAGAAAAAAGAAATGAAGCATCTATTTACTGCTCCAATGTGTAATTCTTAAGTCTAAGATTCTTGAAAGAATGACTGCAGCTATTACTAAGTGCATTTTTAATCCTAAGTACCATATTGATTTTAGTCTGTCACTGAAATAATCTGCTGAACATTCATCGCCCCAAAATATGGAGAATATTTATTTAGCATGTAATATTTTTTTCTGCGAGGGGCACTAAAATCTTAAGAAACTGTTAGGTAAATAATAAGACAAGGAAGTTTTTCTGGTTTTTGCCCATGCAACAAGTAAATAGGAGATATACATGCTGTGTGTACTAAACATAAAAATATTTATAGAATACAGTAAGAGGAGGAAAAAGTACAGTCAAAAGGTAACAGGGTATTGTTTGAAGATTCTCTAAATCTGGTTACCCTTGAAAGCATTCTGAGCTGCACTCGTCGCTGCAGTGGAAGCTGCGTTTGCAGCCGCGGTCTGGACAGTTTTGTTGGACATCACACCTGATGCAAATTCTTGTTGGGCCTTCTCAAAACTAGCACCTGTTGTGCGATATAGTCCATGTACCTACATAGGCACAAAAAAGCAGAAAAAGATAAGTGGTCATCTGTACATTCATTTTCAATAGCTCTTTAATTAATTGTAACATGACTCAGAAAAGGAGTAGATTCTAGGCATGATTCCTAAGATCAAAAATATCAGCCATCACACTGACACAAAGTATTGTATTTAAATATTTTCTTAACATAGATTTTCCTTTTAATCCCCAATGCAGAAAAAATGATTATGCCTACACCAAACCAAAAATAATTTAAAGAACTTAATCAAATGAAAAGAAAACCTTTGTTTTCTGCTGTACCTAATAAAAGAGTTTAACATAACAAGATACATTCTGACTTTAATACATTAATTTACTACCCTAGACAAATCAAAGAAAATAATGCCTTATCTATTTCTATATTGGCTATATATACACCACTGACCATATTATAGTCCTATGATATAATTTTATCATTTAATGTGCCAAGCACTATTTATGTCCTCAAAGATACTTCTGCTGTCCACTCTGTATACATTTAACCTTTTGTGAATGGTCAAGTTTTAAAGGATTTACAAAGAAACAATTCTGTGAACTGTCTATCCATACTCATTTATCACTCAAATCTTGGGATTTCTTTTCATGGGTAAGGTTCAAAAATACTCTGTTAGCATGTGTTTTAAGATGCATAAACAATGAAGCATATCAATACATATAACATCAGCCACTCAATTTAATACAAGTTTGAGAAAAGAAGTAATATAACAAATTGGAACAAATATTTATTATATGCCTACAAACTTGGGGGGGGGGTAGAGGAAGAGACCGGAAATCAAATCTGTAATAACACTGCACTGTGATTAGAACTAAATTAGAAGCCTGAATGAAATGCAATCAAAGCAGGTTTAGAGGATGGGGGCAGAGCACCAAAGTCAATCCTTTCCCCCAACCTGGATAGGAACTGGTAATTATAGAGTAAATGTCAAGTGAAAAAAAGTAGAATGAGTCAAAGACATTCAAGTTAAATATGGATACTAGGAAGTCATTTCAAATAGGATAGAAAGGATAGGCTGATTTGGGGAAGAGGGGGAGATGCTTGGTTAGGTTCCAAACAGTCATATATTCTTACAAACGTTTACTGAATATCTACTCTAGGCCTGCCATGTGCAGATGATGATTTGGTTTGGAGCTCAAGAGAGGAATGGACTAGAGACATGGACTTGGAAACCATTGGCATATACAAGATAGCTACAACTCTGACAAATGAAACTGTCCATGAAGAACATAAGTAGAGGCTCCAGTGTGGTTCCAATTCTTGCGGTTATCCTGCTGGCGCTGAGTACTGAGTTCCATGGAGGCATCTGACCCCACGGGGCTTCCCAAGCTGCTTAAGCTTTAGGAGCTCTTTCTCTTCACCTAATATCATTGGCTCAACTATGGCAGAGTGATAAAGAGAATTACTCTCAACACCATTAATTTTCATTCACACTAAAAAAATGATATTTACATTTCGCTACCAATCCTTCAACAACCTTGTATCCATACAAGATTGATATAGGTAATATTCCCACAAACTCAATCAACATAATACTGTGAAGCTGAGAGCTTTCCAGGATCATAAAAAAAAAAAAACTGGTGTCTGACATTGACATAAACTATGATGATGTGAGATGTTGTAGTTCTGCAGACATATATTAAGTGCTGGCCCCTCATGACAATGGCCATACACATTATCAACTGAGCACTGAAAGAAGACTATGAACTAAACATTGTCTCTGGGTATGTTCTAGAAGAAGAGGTGTTCACTGTTGGGTCTATAATGTATCAGTTAGAAAACTGTCTTCCCAGTACAGTCGGGAATAGTTGAGTATTTGAGTATTATAAAGGGTGGTCAAGATATTAAAAAGAAATTGCACCAAAATGAAAAAATTCACCCTTTTGTCAGAAAATCTATAAACATAATAAATACTTGGAAGAATATGCCTTGGTTGATCAAGATAGATATTAAGCTCGTGTTTCGGAAACAAAATTCACGATGACCTTCAACAAAGCTTCTAAAAGGATCACAGTTCACTTCAGCAATGGGAGCATTTGAAGGAATGGTCTGAATGACATAAAATATGACAAATGGGGAGTCTGGCTTGAGTGGGAGATCATGCTCCAGGACTGTTTTCCATGGCTGGATATCAATGTTAGCAAAGTAATTTCTGATATAAATATTCACTTCTACCAGTTGCTAAGAAGCCCTTCAAGTGTTCATCCTAAAACAGGTCAAATTTCAGTGTCTACTGATTTATAGAAAATGCATCAGTTTGATCCATTTACTGTTCCAACTATAAGCTCCATCTGCCATGAATTAGATGCCAATTCCACTAATGAGGAGGAAAAAGAGGAGAAGAAAGCTGAATCCCATATCAAACATAGAACCTCAGATTTTTAGACCAGTCTAGGTCTTCATGTAAAAGTATTTGAACAGTTTCTTGAAAACTTGGATAAATCCCAAAAATAACTTCTCAAGAAGATAACAAAAAGACTTCCGAAAATAACAAATCCCCTCCAATGTGGATAACTCCTACCTTCAGCCACGAATCAAATACTTCAAGAGATATTTAATAAATATGGCAGAACCAGGTATGTATTTTAATGCCCAAAGCAAAATCTCCTTTTCTTGAAAAATAACTATGTTAAACGATTCCTAAGACTACCAAAGAAGAATGTACAGGTTCCTGGAAGGAGCAATATTGGGAGGAAGAAATGAATTGCAGATAAATTTGTAAAATTTAATATTGTACAAAGATAATTTTAAGATTTCTAATATAGATACTCACTTCTACCAGTTGCCATATATAGAAGTAGCTGAGCAGTAATATGCCCAAGACTTTAATCTCAGCTCACTAGAATACTTCTGGAGTGAATATTCTAGGTGAATGAGGGCTTTGTTCTTAAGTCTAAGTCCTTAAGTTAATTAGACCTAAACTGTGCATTCAGTCACTTCTTTGCTTACTGACATTTTTATAGGTAAGGCCACATCCCACTGCCCATCTTTTAAAAATAGTTTTAAACTGAGCATCTAAACCTACCAAAACTTTAATTCAAAAGATGTGAGTTACTAGATAATAATATCAGGGCCTCCTAGAGTATTGTTTACAACTGTTGCAATCGTAGCTCCTAACTTCTTCCCTTAGAGAACAACTGGAATGATTAGATTTGTCTGCATCATAAAGAAGCAGCTTAGAAAAACTAACCAACTTACCAACATAAAACCTATTATACTTTTCAAGACACTTGGACTTTCTATATATTCAGATGCTTAAATTTAATTTTAAAGTTTTTATTTCTTCCATAGTTGATTTTGTGTGATAGACTCTCAAGTGTCAGATTTCTTTTGTCTGATTTTATAACCAATCTAAACAAAACAGTCCTTCTGGTTTGCATTCTGTCTTCTAAGAAACACTGGGAAGCAAGCTCTCAGGCTGGTACTTTCTGTGATTTATGAAAATTTTCCTTCTTTTGCATTTCCTTTAACATTGTTTTCTCTATAGCTACACCATCTTTTTAAAAAATTTTCTGGTTCACATATAACACTTTATAATGCAGTCAACACACTGAAATGTCTTGCATTTCTCTTTTTCAACTTTTTGAGAAAAATAAAGACTATTGTGCAATTTTTAAAATACCACACACGCAAAGTAGGAGGAAAGTCAAAAGTACCAAAGTCTAGCTCTGACCGGTTTGGCTCAGTGAATAGAGTGTCAGTCTGCGGACTGAAGGGTCCCAGGTTCCATTCTAGTCAAGGGCATGTATCTAGGTTGCGGGCACATCCCCAGTAGGGAGTGTGCAAGAGGCAGCTGATCGATGTTTCTAACTCTCTATCACTCTCCCTTCCTCTCTGTAAAAAAATCAATAAAATATATATATTTTTAAAGTCTATTTATGACACCAATATTTAAGAGGTACCCACAACAACAAGGAATGACTAGGAGAGGAAGGGGGAAAAACCAAGTACCCTTCTACAGATGTCAAGGGAAGAAAGCATATTAAGGAATGAAGAACTGTCAGGGTAAAAGATAAAAATACCCAGGCATTCCTGAATTCTTCTGATATAGTGGTGCAAGGCCATGCAATATTATCATGGATCCAAGTGTGAAAATGTTAGGGAGAAAAGGAGAGGACTGACAAGTGCACATATTGGTAAACCCTAAAAGTCCTTTCTTCTAGTAACCGTAGCACTATTATAAGTACAGATTATTTCTACTCCTCTTTCAAAATCACATTTTTTATGGAACAAAAATACAGATAAATTACAATTCCTATGTTCAAGAAATTATCTCACAGTGAGTACATATGATTAGATTCTAAGAAATGAAGTACATTATAGAAATCTAATAAACCTTCTTTACTTACTAGACCCAGTCACAGTGCAATGTAATTACAGGCTCACTAGGTACCCCCAAGTTTATAGACCAGTAATAAATAAACATTTGTTCAAATTTGCTTTGTTATTTCATTTTTCAAATTTGTATTGAGTAGCTGATGTGATATAGTCACAGGCTTCATAGTTTAAACACTTAAAATGAAATTCACAGCCCCACAGAGCACAGAGGCAAAATAAAGGTAGGATTAGCACAGTTTCTCAATAGTCTATTTATATAGACCCAGAGAGCCACCTAGAGGGAATACGTAAGTATTCAGTACACATAGTTGCTCACATACTATCACCACTCAAAACTTCCATAAAACAAGAATATTTGTTACCCTGTCTCTGGGAGTTTTCCTCAGGATAAAATAATTATGTAAATATGTTGCACTAATAAAACTTAAAATTAATTTTAAAATATCTGCATATGTGTCACTAACAAGATGCAATTCCAGAAGGGAACACTGCTTCCTTCATGTATCTTCAAAAATATCTTAGTGTACACTGGGTTGGTGTATGACAAAAAAAAAAAAAAAATTAGATGGAAAGTAAAGAACCATGGTACTTAATCAAAATTTTCCAAACATATTTTCATTAAAGCTTATAAAACAACCATTTCAATAATTCATGCTTTTATTAATATAAGACCCCTGGTGTACCTAAAATTATTTTAACTTTTATAAAAGCTGGGAAAATACAAATAAACGAGTTTTTGAAATATTTTTATTCTTATTTTGAGTTTTTAATGAACTTATGGGTCCATAAGCCCAATTTTTTCAATCAACCATTTCCAAGAAATCCTCTATAAAGCCTCTCCCCCTAGTTCAGATATCCCCCTTCTGTAACCTCTTGAATTACCAACTTTAGTTTCATGCTATTGAAATCCCACTCATCTTTTGAGGCCTGACTCCAATACTTCTGTACTCTTTCTGCATGAATTATCTGTGGCTTTCACTATTGTGAGTACCTCCTACACTTAGTACATCTTTTCAGGATGCAAATTATGCTGCTGCTTTTGGAGGGCTTATCTACATGTCTGATACCCCACATGCTTTTAGTTCCTTTAGGGGAAGAACATTTCCATTTATTGTTACACCCTTTAATAAAGACATAAATTGTGGCAGGAGCCCCTGAATAAGTATTTGTTTCTTTATCTGCTAAGAATTAAACAAATGGTCTAAAATTATTTTTGTTATTAAAAAGTTAGCAAATAAATGCAATACTGCCCTAGCAGACTATACGTACCTGTGTTACAAAGTAAAATGCTTAGTTTGTAATTACTGCAGAGGTTAACATTTTAAAAAGTGAACATACCACTTCATACCTACTAGGATGGCTATAATTAGAAAAATGGAATATAACAAGTGTTGGCAAAGATGTGGAGAAACTGGAACCCTTGCTGGTGGTAATACAAAATAATACAGCCACTATGGACAATACTTTGGTGGTTCCTCAAAAAGCTAAAAGTTGATCACTAAGCAACTCCATTCCTAGATATATACCCGAAAAAAACTGAAAGTAGAAACTCAAACAAATATGTGTACACCAATATTCACACGTAGCATTATTCACAATAGCCAAAAGGAGGAAGCAACTGAAGTGACCAATAGATTAATAACACAATGTAGCATGTACATGCAGTGGAATATTATTCGGCCATAACAAAGATATTCTGATTCATACTACAACGTGACTGAACCTTGAAAACTTTATGCTAAGTGAAATGAGTCAAACACAAAAGGAAAATATTGTATGATTCCACTTATATGAAATATCTAGAATAGACAAATTCACTGATACAGAAAGTATATTGTGGTTACCAGGATTAGGGAAATGGAGTTACTAAATGGCTACAGAGTTTCTGTTTTGTGTGATGAAAAAATTTTGGAAATAGACAATGGTAATGTTTATATAATGTTATGATTATAATTAATGTCACTGGATTGTACACTTAAAACTGATTAAAATGGCAAATTTTATGTTATATATTTTCTCCCACAATCTTTAAAGATCAATAATATACTCAAAACAACTGAACTGTACATTTTAAATGAGTAAACTGCATATTTAAATATCTTAATGAAGCTGTTAAAACATACATATAAAGATTTGAATAAAAATATGTTATGTATAGCATTATAAATACTTGATTTACTAAATTACTACTAATAATTGCCTTTTGAATGTGGACACAAAAGTCTATAGACAATTTTTAAAGTTTCATGGAAAAAATAATCATTCAAAACTAGGTCCCAAAAGGAATATGAATTATGTATTATCTATTTATCTCTTCCATACTAAATTATTCTAGCTCTCACACAAATTTTAAAAGGGGGGAAATTTTGGGTACTCCTCATACATATTCTCCTGTGATTCATTCATTTATTATTTGACTCACTAATATCACCTCTGCCTTAACCCCAAACTATTATTCAATTCTAATCATTTACTATTGAAAGAAGATCTTTAAAAAACAAAACATCATTTAGAAATAATCTAATGAAAATGTTAAGAAATCTATCGGTGAAGGTACGGGCTGAACTATTCCCTCATTTATGAAGAGGTACAAGAGACAGGTATTCTTGCATTTCAATTTTTTTTAATTTGGATTGTAAATGATACTACGAGGGAAGCAATGTTAAGTTACCATAATGCTCATACTGGGAATTCTACATACCAATGATTACTTACTCCAACTATACAAGACATCAGAATACCAACAAAATTCTCAAAATTGCATGCACTGTTAAGAGAAATAAGCATATACCACAGAATGTGTTTAGCTAGGGATGGAAACACAAAATAGCCAAATAAAACATAACAATTCTAGGGTCAAAATATTGTGTGCACAGATAACGTTTAGGGGTTTATGAAGAGCCTGACCCCTAGTGGTTATAAACTATGGCTACATAACGCCAATTTTTTTTTTTTTTAAACAGCCAGTTTTGAGCAAGAAGAAAATAAAAAAATTAGGTGCTTTTATGGGATCTCAATTTCTATCAAAGTTAAGAGAAATATATGCCATTACAAATATGAAAGCTGGCTCAAATTATATTTTAGCTTATATTATCCCCATTGACTGTTCTTCATAAAATCATCTCATCTAAATTCTTTCACAGATAAAGAATACGAGATTCAGAGAAGTTTAAAAGCTTGTACAAACTGAAAGACAGTGAACACATATAAAAAAGAAATAACTGGGAACTTTTTAAATTATGTAATAACAGAAAAAAAAGCCAACCAAAATAAAGTATGTTGTACAATTTCCATATCAATATACTGATGTGAGAAGCAATCATACTTCTTTTTTTTTTTCTTTTTTCTTTTTTTTAAATATATTTTATTGATTTTTTACAGAGAGGAAGGGAGAGGGATAGAGAGTTAGAAACATCGATGAGAGAGAAACATCGATCAGCTGCCTCCTGCACACTCCCTACTGGGGATGTGCCCGCAACCAAGGTACATGCCCTTGACCGGAATCGAACCTGGGACCCTTCAGTCCGCAGGCCGACGCTCTATCCACTGAGCCAAACTGCTTAGGGCCATACTTCTTTTGAATGCCTGGACTACAACAAGCACAGCTCTAAAACTGTTCTTTTCATGCAAGTGGATCCTGAAGAATTGTTACCTGGGGAAAAACACTGTAGGCCAAAGACCAGAGTGCTGCACACAGCAGTCAGTTACATAGCAGCTGAAAAATAAACACTTCCTCTACGCTCTGACTCTGTTAAGCATCTATGCCACACATTCCTCACCACCACCACTGCTGTTTAAAATTCCTTCCACATTCTTCCCTCAGTAGATTCTTAATTGCTAGGAGTATTCTACCCTAGACCCTCTTCTCACTTCATATTCACCTTCTATGTTCCATTTATATCAAGAAGCCAATACTTTCCACGTCTAGAAATCCAGCCTAAAGCTCTTTCCTTTGCTCCCAACTTATTATCCAAAAGCCTACAAAGTGATTAATTACACTTTAAGGCCCCTCGAGAATTTTAAACTCTCCGTGTGTAAAGTTAAAAACACCTTGATGCTCTCTTCCTGAATGACCCACCATCTAAAAGACTGGGTGTCATCCTTGAGTCTTCCCTCATCCCCCACTTCCAGGCCCAAGTCAAATCAATCACTACCTGCTCATTTTCCCCATGCTACCGTTACTTTATTGCCAGTTTCTTAGTTTAGGCTACCATCATTACTTTCTAGTAGTAACCAGCTTCCTAGCTTGTCTCCAAGTCTTAATTTCTCTAAGTACAACATCGGTGCCCCACAAATGCCAAATCTATTTCTGAATAGTCTTTCTAAAGTTCAAATCAGATCAACTCAACTACTCTCCCTCTTTGAACATCCTCTATGGCTCACCACTACTCTTTGGAGATGATCCAAATTTCTTTTATTATTCTTTTTTATTTTTTATTTTTTATTGATTTCAGAGAGGAAGGAAGAGGGATGAGACTCATTGATTGGCTGCTTCCTGCATGCCCCCTACTGGGGATCGAGCCCACAACCCAGGCATGTGCCCTTGACCAGAATTGAACCTGGCACCCTTCAGTGCGCAGGCTGACGCTCTATCCAACAAGCCAAACCGGCTGGGACAAGATCCAAATTTCCTAACAAGGTTTCCTAGTTCACAAGACCTACAGAATAAAAGTACACTTACGTGTTCAGCCTCATCTTTACCTCTCCTCTACCACCAACAGCTCACTTTCTCCTTGCAGGACCCAAGCACCAAGCTTCTTTCCCATCCATTCTCAGCTACTTTTAATTCCCTATATATACTAGATATGAAAATGGTACCCCTGCTACCTGGTACATACTTATCCTCTCCTTCCCCATTAGTCCTTTACTTAGGTAACTCCTGTTCATCATGATCTCTCACCCAAGGCAATACAAAAAAACCTCATACTAAAAGAGATCTCCAAAACTTAGATGTCCCTCCTGTGTGCTCCCTATGCTTGGCCACATAATGGCCACTAAATCACTGGATCTTGATATCCATTCATTTATTTCTCTTCCACACCACAATGTGAACTCTTTGAGCATGTGGCACATTAACACATACTCTTCAATGGTTGTTTAACAAATGAATGGAATCTGCAACATACCACAAAACCCTCTACTGTACTCTAAATTTATTACATTTCTAGTTTTAGAAAGCATCCCCTATGATATATTTGGAATAATAAAGGAATTGCCCAAAGAGATGTTATAATGGTCAGACTATACTCTCCAGTTACCAAACACTAATCTATTAATTGTAAAAAGTAATCTTCAGAGAGCAAACTTCCACAAAAAGAACAAAAAAAATGACTTGAGGTTACAATAAGAGCAAAATAGAAAAATGAGTTTCACTATAAAAATTTGCAGATATAAAATTTCATTTACCTTTTTGAACATAACTAGTGAGATGACTGCTGATGCTGTGAAAAGTGCTGCTATGATTATCATCATGATTCCAACAGGAATACTTTTGTTGAGACCAGTAAGGGATGAAATCCAACCACTATGAAGTAACAAAAAGAAAGTATAATTAGGTAAATAAATCAATGCACATTAAAAAATAACATTAACAACTAACATGTATATTCAGCTCTTATGAGCCAAGCAATGTTCTTGTTCTTTATATATGTTAAGTCATTTAATTCTCACAACAATCCTATAAGATAATTCTGTTTTTAATCTCTATTTTACAGGTGAGGAACAGAGTCATTGAGCTATTCAGTACCTCACCTGTAAAATAGACATTAAAAACAGCATTATAGGATTGTTGTGAGAATTAAATGACTTAACATGTCTAAAGGTCCTGCAGCTAAATGGCACAGTATGAATTCAAACCCAGATATCAAACTCCAGCCTGAAGTATATACCATCAGATTTTATATTTTTTAAGCCTAGGAGTTCATTATTACTTCCTTTTAAAGTTCATTTTAAATTCTGCTTAATTATGGAAGAAAATATTTACAAACCATATATCCAAAAAAGGGTTAGCATCCAGAATATATAAAGAACTTTCAAACCTCAACAGTAAAAAAAAAAAAAAGATAGGAACATGGGCAAAAAACATGAAGAGCTATTTCACAAAGAGGATACAAAGATCACAAATATGCACATGAAACGATGTTCAACATCATGAGTTATCAGGGAAATACAAATTAAACCTCAATTAGATATCACTACACACCTATCAGGATGGCTAAAATAATATCAGTAATAATACCAAATCTGGTGAAGATGTGGAGGCTGAATCACTCACACATATTTTGTGGGAATGTAAAGTGGTTCCGCCATTCTGGAAAACTAAGTTTCTTAAAAAATACTAAATATGCAACTTCCATATGAACCAACAATTACAGTTTTGGGTATTTATCACAGAGAAATAAAAATTTGTGTTCACAAAAGTTTATAGTGACTTTATTCATAATAGCCCAAACACTAGGAACTCCAGAGTCCTTCAACTCTGGTTAAACAAACTGTAGTACATCCATACCATGAAATATACTACTCAGGAATAAATACACACAACAACCTGAATGAACTGCCTAAGAATGATGAGGGGGGGGGAAAGCCAACAGTTACACAATGTATAATTCCATTTATATAATTAAATAATTTATATAATTCCATTTTATACTTCTTGAAATGACAAAATAACAGAAATGACTAACAAATTAGTGATTGCTGGCGTCAAGGAAGGAATCGGAGCAGGAGGAAAGTGAGTGTGGCTATAAAAGGCAGCAGGAGAGATTCTTTGGTGATGAAGTGTTCTCTATCCTGCCTTAATCAATGTCAAGATCCTGGTTTTGGTATTATACCATAATTTAACTAAGATATTAGCACTGGGAAAACTAGGCAAAGAGTACTTGGGATCTCTCTGAATTATTTTTTTTTATAACTTTATGTGAATCTACAATTAACTCAAATAGTTTAAATCTGCTGAATTACATGAAATTCATCTTAAAACAGGTCATCCTATATGCACACTCACTTGCAGACTCCTGTGCTATTTCATTACTACACATGCTGTTGTGCTCAATTTTAACACTTTTTCGAAGTTTGTGCTAAAGAGTGAGATATTACCTCAATTTCATAAAAAAACCTATGCTTTTAACATAAGCAGTATTTTTTAATTAAATATTTAAAACATTTCTATTTCCTCAAATGCCGAAGACTAAGCACTATTTAAAATGGTAATGAATGCACTAGCCTATGTGGCTCAGTGGTTGAGCACTGACCCAGGAACCAGAACATCACTGTTGGATTCCCAGTCAAGGCATATGCCTAGGCTGTGGGCTTAATTAACAACAGGGGCCTGCAGGAGGCAACTGGGTGATGATTCTCTCTCATCATTGATGTTTCTACCTCTCTCTCCCTCTCCCTTCCTCTCTGAAATCAATAAGAACATTTTTTTAATCTTAAAAAAAAAATAAAAAAGATAATAAATGCTACTTTCTCCTAGAACTGACTTAAAATATCAATATATTATCTGCATTAGATCTGCAAAGCTACTGAAAGCTATCTGATTGCCAGTCACTACTCCAATTCAGTAGTAGCATTCTAAATGTAAGTCCTCAATACACTGTAGTTATATGCTCATTTTAGTTTATGTACACTGCAGTAAATTTGCCCAGTTTATGCTCTTATCTTATAAAAATTCAATTGTGCCCTGGCCAGCTTGGCTCAGTGGATAGAGCATCGGCCTGGGGACTGAGGGGTCCCGGGTTCGATTCCAGCCAAGGGCACATGCCTGGTTGCAGGCTCAATCCCCAGTGGGGGGCATGCAGGAGGCAGCCGATCAGTGATTCTCTCTCATCATTGATGTTTCTATCTCTCTCTCCTCCCTTCCTCTCTGAAACCAATAAAGAAATATATTTTTTTAAAAAATCAATTGTGCCAGGCTTGTGTGGCTCAGTGGTTGAATGTCCATCTATGAACCTGGAGGTCTCGGTTGGAATCTCAGTCAGGGGACATGCCTGGGTTGTGGGCTCAATCCCCAGTAGGGGGTATGTAGAAGGCAGTTTATCAATGATTCTCTCTTATCATTGATGTTTCTATCTCTCCCTCTCTGAAAGAGAAAGAGAGAGAGAGAGAGAGAGAGAGAGAGAGAGAGAGAGAGAGAGAGAGAGAGAGAATTCAACTTTAACTTTGTAACTCGTTATAAAAGAAAGAAGAGAGGGAAGGATAATTTTAGAGATGTGTTCTTTCCGCCTGTTGTTTCATTCAAGGAGTGTTTGCTCCAGAGTGTATGAAGAGAGATATAAATCTGCTATTACCTCCTAGCCTGGGTCCAAACAGTGTCCACTTCTGAGGATCTCCTAATGAGTGACCATTTTTTCATATGGAGAGTGATTATATTATTTAAAAATATATGTATAGATTTGGAAGCAGATGAAGTGTCCATCAGTAGATGAGTGGATAAAAAAGCTGTGGCCCATTTATACAATGGAATACTACTTGGCTATAAAAAAAAAAAAAGGAGATCTTACCTTGTGTGACTGCATGAATAGACCTGAAGAGTGTTATGCTAAGTGAAATAAGCCAGTCAGAGAAAGACAAGTATCATATGATTTCACTCTCATGTAGAATCTAATCAACAAAATTAACTAAAAAACAAAATTAAAACAGACTCACAGATAGAGAACAGACTGACAGCTGTAAGAGGGGAGGAGAGGTTGTGGGGCTAAGTGAAAAAGGTAAAGAGATTAAGAAGAAAAAACAACAAAAAGAAAACTCATAGACAGAGACAACAGTATGGTTATTACCAGAGGGAAGGGGAGTCAGGGAGGTAGAAGAGTTAGTATAAGGGAGATAAATGGTGATGGAAAGAGACTTGACTTGGGGTGGTGAACACACAATACAATACACAGATGATGTATTATAAAATTATACACCTGAAACCTATATAATTTTACTAACCAATGTCACCCTAATAAATTCAATAATGTGTGTGTGTGTATGTGTGTGTATGCAGTGATTCCACTCTTCAAAGACATATGTCCATGCGCATGTGTGTATATATGAAAATAGGTTTGTAATACCTAAAATAGTGCTTTACACATAACAGGTCCCTTTTCCTTAAAACCCTTGAATTTATTTTCTCTCCCTTCCACTGTCCTTGATCTTCATATCTGATCACTCCTCAGTCTCCTTTTTACAATTTTTCCTCTTAGTGCCCATGATATACACATTTTTATTTAAACTAGATATAATGTGCCATTTTAAAAAATGGGAACATAATTTTCAAATAGAATGGTTTTTCAAAAGGTTAGAAAATTAAATACTAAAAAATGCAATGTTTACTTTTATTTATTTCCTTTTACTAATGTGGCTTTTCTCTGTTAACTATTTTTAGGAAGCCAAAATTACATAAAGATACAAGATAAAAAGATTAACTAGAGTAATAAAATGACTTACCAGTTGCCCCAGTTGTGAAATCCTGCAGCCTGTAGTACATGTACAGCAAACTGACAAATATAGACGAAGAAGAATACAAAGAATCGGAATGAACTGTCACTCCTTTTTAAAAAAGGTGGGGAGTGGGGACGGGAGGGAGAGAAAGAAGGAGAAAATGTCATTTTTCTTAATCCCTATATATTCACATGCAGACTGACACTCAATGTTAAAATATATATATATATATTTTTAAATATACCAGCGGCAACTACCTGAGGCTTGAAATTACAAAAACGTAATTTATGTGAAACCTTTATCCAAATACTAGATGATATTGTTTTTACTACTGCAACCTCACTTTGTCAATTTCCAGCTATACCACAAAACATCTTAACAAAAAATATATTGTTTTCCTTTTTTTACTAGTTTCACTGAATTATAGTTTACAATAAACTGCAAATATTTTAATGTACAGTTCAATGGTTTGACATATGTATATACCCATGAACCTTCTCCAATAAAAATCATAAACTTACCCCGTTTCCTTGTGCACGTAAGTAATCCCTCCCTCTCCACCCCACCTACTGTTTTCTGTCAGTATAGCTTTCATATTTTAGAGTTTTATATAAATGGGATCATACACTATATACTTTTTTTTGTCTGCCTCTTTCACTCAGCACAATTATTTTGAGATTCACTCATGTTGCATGTGTCAAAAGTTCCTTCCTTTTCAATGTTATGTAGCAGTGCATTGTATAGATAGACCAATTCTATTCATTCACCTGATAGTCATTTAGATTGTTTCTGAAACACCTGAGAAGTTTATGTTTAACATTTTAAGAAACTGCCAAACTGTTTAATGAAGCATTTATTCCATTTTATATTCCCAACAGCAGTATATAAGTGTTCCAGTTCCTCCACATCTACTTGGTATGGTCAATCCTTTACATTTTAGCCATGCTAACAGGTATATAGTGATATCTCATCTGATTTCAACTTGCATTTTCCTAATACCTAATGTTGCTGAGCACTACTTCAAGTGCTTTTTGTCATCCATACATCTTTGGTAAACTGCTGACCACCCACAAAGCCAAAAATGTTGCATACATTATCTCTAATCTTCTTATCAACTTAGCAAATACTATCACCAATTTACACTCAACAAACTGAGGCACTGCTAGTTTTTACTGCATTTTCCTAGGAGCACACAATTTTTAAGTGAGGAAGCCAGAATTCTAACCTTTTCTCAGTATGTTTCCAATAGTTATACTTCTTCAACAACACACTGCCTCATTAATAATTACCTAATAAATATTTTAAAGTATTTACATAATGCTTAATGATTTGGGGAAGCATAAAATTAAGAACAGTTATAATGGTTTAAAAACATATAAATGAGCCCGGCCAGTGTAGCTCACTGGTTGAGCGTCTACCCATGAACCAGGAAGTCACAGTTAAATTCCTGGTCAGGGCACATGCCCGGGTATCGAGCTTGATTCCTAGTAAGAGGTGTTCAGGGGGCAGCGGATCAATGATTCTCTCTCATCAGTGATGTTTCTATCTCTCACACCTCCTTTCTTCTCTGAAATCAATAAAAATATATTTTTTAAAAACACACATATAAATGACAAAATGGCAACTCCTAGTTTAATTCTGATACCTAATAAACTTAACTTTTAAAATCACATATAGCCCTAGCTGGTTTGGCTCAGTGGATGGAACATTGGCCTGCAGACTGAAGGGTCCCAGGTTTGAATCCAGTCAAGGGCACATACTTCGGTTGCAGACTCCTCCCCAGCCAGGGCCCTGGTTGAGGTGCGTGCAGGAGGCAACCAATTATTATTTCTCTCACGTCGATGTTTCTGTCTTTCCCTCTCTCTAAAAATCAATGGAAAAATATCGCTCTACTGGTTTGGCTCAATTGATTGAGCATCAGCCTGCAGACTGAAGGGTCCCGAGTTCAATTCTGGTCAAGGGCACACGCCCAGATTGCGAGCTCGATCTCCAGTAGGGGGCGTGCAGGAAGCAGCCAATCAATGATTCTCTCTCATCATTGATATTTCAATCTCTCTTTCCCTCTCCCTTCCTCTCTCTAAAATCAATAAAAATATTTTTTATTTTATTATTTTTTAATAAAAATATATTTTTTTAAAAAGAAAGAAAAATATCCTCAGGTGAGGATTTAAAATACATATATATGTAAGCCTGGCCTAAAAAGTTTTAGTTGCTCAATATCTACGGACTTAAATAGTATGTTCAGATGTTTGTTTTATTTCTTAATCATCATCCTTAAAATATAATACAAACCCCTTAAATATTTCGACTGCCCTTTCTCAAAGTCAGAAATCTCTATCAAAACCAAGCTAAAATACTAGTAAAACACCTACATACATAAGTAAAATCTCTTTTAAAATCCTATATTTAATATAAATAATCATATTCAATGTATCTGGTTTGAGTTTCACATTTATGGAAGAAATCTGTGGTTAATAAATGTTTAACAAATTTTACTAAGTACTTCCAAAGATACTTTGACTCACAAACACTTGGCAATCTGGGTGAAGGAAATCCCAAAGTTATACATTGAGGAGTGGTTTCAGATATTCTAATTTCAACTTTCCCCATAAAAATTTTTTCCTCTCAGTTCTGCTCCAAATAGTGAAACCCAGATAATTAGCATATGTGTGATATACTCTAAAGCAGCGGTTCTCAACCTGTGTGTTGCAACCCCTTTGGGGTCAAACAACCCTTTCACAGGGGTAGCCTAAATACATCCTGCATATCAGATGTTTACATTATGATTCATAACAGTAGCAAAATGAAGTAGCAATGAAAATAATTTTATGGTTGGGGGTCACCACAACATGAGGAGCTGTATTAAAGGGTCTCGGCATTAGGAAGGTTGAGAATCACTGCTCTAAAGGTTTGCAATTCAGCTAAAAATCTAGCCTACAACTGGCAAAGAAAGAAAATAAAAGGAACTGAGTGATTTCAAGTAATAAATGGCAAAAGACTGGCTTTTTGTTTGTTTGTTTTGTCACTTGAGGACATTTTTCCAGTGATTTTTTTAGAGAGAGTGGAAGGAGCGAATGGGAGGGAGAGAGAGAGAAACATAGATGTAAGAGGGACACATGGACTGATTGCCTCCCACTAGTGCACTGACCTGGGTCAGGGATCAAACCTACAACCCAGGTACATGCCTTTGACTGGGAATCAAACCTGTGACCCTAGGGTCCCAGGGCCACCCTAACCACTGAACAACACCAGCCAGGGCAAAAACTTGTTTTTAACCGTCTGGCTACATTAGTCATAGAGGTTTAAAATCCAAAATCTCTAGTCTCAGGTCACTTTTAAAATTTCAAATTGATACATCCCCATTGCCACTCACCAGTATCATTACGGTTATAGTGGTAACATGAGGAAAGTAGGCAGGCAGAGGCCAGATGTCAAAAAATTAAAAATTGATAAACCTTGTGAGCCAGGCTTAGATAGCAAGGAAAAGAACTCTCTTCCCACATCGTGCAAAAAGTAAATAGTTCCTTTTAATTTCTCTCCAACCCACATTTACAGGGGTCCCATTCCTTGACAACCAACCTCCCATATTTCAATATATACCCAAAGGTTCTTTCCTCCTTTTCTCTCCTCCCATCTATTTTCCCCTGCATTTATTTTTAACCAGTTTAGTTCTCTGTTGAGTGACACCTTTTCTCTCCAAATTCTCAATCTTCTCTTTTCTTTCTGTCCCCACAACCCCATCTGTTCACATATCTGGGTTTCTAATTCCATATTTTGTGTGTGAGAGGTGGGGGTGGTAAATATTCTAGTTAACTAAAGAAATTTTATGTTGAAATGGAAAAAAAGTTAAACAATTTACTGTGACCCTCTAATTTCCCTAATATATCATCTGCACAATCCTAGTACATGCCTATTTCTCAGTAATGCTACCTCTCATTTATGAGAGTTAAAAGAGGTTCATTACCCATAAATTAGTTTATTCAAATAAAAATGAGTTGATAAACAACTGAATATGTGGACTCAAAGAGTGCTAGCATCTAAAGCAGCATTTCCCAATGTTTATTTCTTAAAACAATAGTCCAAAAAGTGCTTGACAAAATAATAAGTATAATAATAACGGTTTCATGATCAAATCATAAAGCACACTAGGCTCTTAGTCTAAGAAACCTAAAATGAAGTAACTTGCTTAATTGCTTAACAGCTATTCCCAAATGTAAGATAATGAACCGTTTTTTTCCCACAACACCTACTAATTGCCCACAGAATATGCATTTAGGAAATGTTACTCCTAACCAATAATTAAATATACCATGAAAAGTATTATACTACATCTTATAGTCTAAATAGTTTTAAAATGTTTCTGTCTTTTGAAAAACCAAGTGAATTTACACAGAACATGTTTACAAAGTTGCTAGGTGAAAGTGATTCACTTTAAACAATACATGCATTTACATTACCTAATTTCATTTAAGATTTAGGCTATAATGACCACTTGTGATTGAATACACATGCATATGATATATCAACTTCTCTGAAGGTGTTATACAATAATAAAAAAATTTTGTTAAGAAAATGCCAATTTTCCCGTTAAAGTGTGCCATGAGTATTTACTTCACAGGTTTAAAGAGCATATTTTAAAGTACACACATTTTACCTGAAAGCTCCGTAAAGTGGTCTGTACCAACAGACAAATGAACAAGGAGTAAAAAGCAAGAACCACAGGATACTCAATCCAAAATCAACCCCTCTTGTAGCATCAACACAAAACCAAGCCAAGCATCCGAAGATATTTAGAAACAGTGTTACCGTATGGACTGTGGAATCAAAAAACAAAATAGAAATGTTTACAATCAATTTATGAGTTCATTCAACAAAAATTATAAATGAAAAAATACTTCTCAAAAGCGAATGTATTTTACACCATGTTTTCTTTTTCAAAACACTGTTGTTTCTTATGCATTTGATTTGAAAATAGAGTAATCACAGGAAAATGAGTCCTAATACATGCACTATTTGGCAAAAATTCTTTTGGCCCTTTTTTAAAGGGCAATTACACAGATAAACCACAGAAGCATGCCTAAAGGGCCTCTAGTGGCCTCTCCTCTGAGGAGGAAACATGTAATATGTCTCTTGATTGAAGGCTCAGGAAGAAAGTAGTGCCTGCCAGGAAAAGAACCAGAACTTGGGAGGGAAAAGATCCTATACTCAGAACTGTATTTTTATAGAGTGGGTCTGCAGACATCTCTCCGAGTAGATTATACACAGAAGAGAAGTGCCCTGTGCAATCTCATGATGACATTTTTAAACAATAAAACTGGAATCATTGGACTAAAAATAATAAATACAGTAGAAATTTCCAGTGACTATAAAGTCCATCTATCAGGATTACTAATTCATCTTCATTGAGTTGTCCTTTTTTTTCAAGTCCTGGGATTCAAACTGTGTTTTGGTAGAGGATAACACTTATTAAAGAAAAAAAGTACACTATGACGCATTTCAGCTCCAGTGGCAGACCTTTCTTTAGTTAACACAAATAGATCTTGGCAAACTCTTCATATATTATTAATAATTACTTTCCCTGACAGACCAAAAACAAAAAGTCTGGATAACATATACTATAATCCTAAAAAACACATTTACCCATTATAATAATTTTAAGCACTTTCAAAAATTTATTACTGGCTGAATTTATTATAGAAAATAAATTCTTTCAAAAGTGAAAATAATTTTTAATGCAAATTATCAATACAATAAAAGAATATTGGCAAACTACTACTTGAATAAAAAATAAATAAAAACCTAGTGAATCTTAATAAAAAAACTCACATTAAAAACAAATTTTTAAATCTCTCTAAATTATTAATCAAATAAGAGTAATGATTAATGAAACAGGACAAAAACACACATTCTAGAATGCCTAATCTAATTTGCTCTCATCAAACAACTAGATAAATACACAATCTCTAGAATAGGAGAAAAAGCTCCAGAGAAAAAGATCTATATAATAGTGATATAATACTATTGAGCTAATCAATCTCTGTGTATTTCAATTTTTCATCTATAAAAATGCAGGAGCTCTTCCAGCCTTAAAATTCCATTCCACACAAGAATGACTCTTAGTAATAATTACTTTATTCCCATTAGGATTTCTAACTCTCCTGAAAGCTTCCTTATTAACAAATTTACTCAAAATATTTTGCCTCAAAATAAAAGTAGTTCTGTTGAGGGCTTAAAAACAGAATTGAAAAGATTATGAGATAGAAAATTATTACTCTGTAACATTAAATGGCATCTATCTGCCTTAAAAAGTATTAAATGTTCAGAACATTCTAAGTCAAGTATCAACCTTTAGAGAAATAATTTTTAAAGGTTTATCTACTAATCTATTTTAAAAAGACAATATATGGGTGTGAGTATTTTAAAGTTTACAGAAATTCTTCCAGGTTTAGATAAAAGTTTGTGTAATCTACTGAAATCTTTTTCAAAGTGTTTTTATAGTAACCAACAACTATAATCAAAAAGTCACTTATTTGCACTCCAATGAAAAGTAAAATATTTAGACCTACTTACTAAACAACTGGTCCATTTTATAGAGATCAAAAAATACACAGAAAGGCAAAGTAATATGAAATGAATGACTTCGTTGCTAATTTCTATCCAATTCCAAACCACCTGTTGGATTCCAAATGTAGGTAGAATACTAATGAAATATTTAGTCCATTTTGTTGACCTGATTTGCAGCTGAATGGCTCTTCATCATATAAAATTTCAATTTGCTTTATTAAGCACTTTAAGTAAGGTACCTTTGAACGCATATCTGTCGTATTTGGGTTTAAAATGTCAATTACTTCTTCATTTCTGGTACTTCAAAGATGGTATAACATGTAACTCTAGACTCTGGGCTCTGGAGTCAAGTGATCCAACTCCAACGTTCCTTTCTGTGTAATCTTGGACAAGTAACTCATATTCTCTATCCTTTAGTTTCCCTATCTATAAAACTAAGTAATATAGTACCTGCTTCATAGTGTGGTTACAATTTAATAACGCAATGTACATAAAAGTGATTAGCATTGTGCCTTGCACAAAGTAAATCCTCAATAAATGTTAGCTCATTGTAATTATCATTACAGTGTAAAAGAATTGGTCAACTCTAAAATGAGTAACAAGTTGACACCTCTTAAAAAGAACTTATTTAAATACTTCTATCCTATGAAACTTAGAGGAATTACTGAGCTGGTACTAGATTTCACTTTGTTCCAAATTAACACTTCTTCAAATCAGAACCTTAACTGGAATCTTGGGCCCTCTTTGAATACAGTTAACAGATCTGCCAACTGAACAGGATCAGGAAAAACTATAGCCAACTACATCATTACTAAGAACCTCAGAAAGTTATATATTTCTAAGACAAAACAGACCTATTTTAAACAAAATGGCATTGGGAAACTAGTTAATCATTCAGTTAAAATTAATCTTCCCCATTCAATTTCTATTTACTAAATTCCTTACTGAATTTTCTTCCAACCCCCATCTCCACCATCAAAATATGTTTTTCACTAAGCCAAAGAACATATACCTAAAATGCTAAGCCAATTTCTGACCATGGAAAAATTATTATATATTTGCATATATGTGATTGTGTTGATTAACTAAAATATGAGTTGGTTAGCATGTACATACACAAAATCAAAACCTTTAATGTTAACAATATACTAGTATAATCCATGCTGATGCTAGGGATTCAGCAAAATATATTACAACAACAACAAAAACAAACCCAAAATGAGGGTTAAAAATGAACTATCCATAAGGAATCACTTCTCACATTCCAGAGCAAGTTCACATTATATAAAGAATGCTCCTAAAAGATTTTGAGGAAAATCACCTCATTATGTGAAGGGGTGAAAGGCTCCCTGATCATACAGTAAAAACACACAAATTTCCTCCATCAAGAATGTGCCCTACAAATTACCCATTAACCTAGAGGTTGTGCAGGTGAGAAGTTGTGACAGCTACCTCTCCTACTGACATGATGCTATTAAATGGGACTGAGGTGACTGGAATGAAAATGAAACAGAGTAAGTGGAAATTCTGTGTACATACAGCAAACTATTAACAGCTTGACATTTTATTATGGTATGCCAGGAGTTGTAATTATACTCAAAGCAATGTGAGCATCATAATCTAAAATGTATGTCCTAATGTCCTGTTCAATAAAACCTCCTATATTAATTAGGTACTTTTAAATAATAGTGTTCATCCCCATTTGAAAATGAAGTATAAATTGTGCTCAAAACTATAAGAAAAATAAGTTGATAATATTATAATATTTTATGCCCTTTTAAAAATAGTCATAATGCTTTAAGAGAATGTTTAATGGCCTTCATTTACATAAAAATATGTCTACTTTTTTCAAAGCAAATATTGCCCAGAGATTTTTCAAAGAAAAGGAATAACTACAAAATTCTACCTATGTAACAGAAAAGACCTTTCCTCAAGAGAATATATAGGTTTTCTTCAGCTAAGAACTTAGATTGTCACATACAGTACAATTGATGAAGTACCCAAATATATATTTCACTCTGAAAATTAGAAGATCTATAGAAAAAGTCCAATTAATGATACTATCCTAAATATGAGTTCCAAAAAAGGTGAGTTTTGACAATAAAATACAATAAAATATAAAATATATTGAATATATAATTTATTCTGTACTCACACATCCACAAGTAGTACATAATCTTTACTGTCTTCTGGAATTCTACAGGAATGTCAACAGAAAAATCCTGATAGAAGCAAGGTCCCACAGGAAAATTGCCAGGAAGAGGTGGCCAATTATTTTTTCTGCCTGAAAAATTTTTTTAAAAAAGTTATTTATATTAGGACAAATATGTGCTATTCTTATTTTTGGTTTCAGAATAAAACAATATCTATTGTTTTAATAGGTGTTTTACAAATACAACACTATATTCTCTACATTCTTGGAGAACTCTATAAGTCAATCTTTATATCTTTTAAAGCATTGGATGGCAAAATAATTTTCCAGGGTCAAATAATATTTAACAGGAACCATTTATGCACAATTGAAACAAGAAAGGGGAAAAGAGCATAGGGACACATACCCTGTGACTCTGCCCTAAAAAATTTCTTCAAAGTCCCAAGAGTCTGGCTCTCACATGCAGGTCAAGCGGTTTTTAAATCTCTATAATTTTTTCCTCAGTGTCTTACATCTTTAAATATAATTTCTAACCCATGTGGAGAGGGAAGACTGAGCTTTTGAATCTTTGGAATTTTCTACTGTTAACTTCATGAAAAAAACACAAGATTAACCAATACCAAAACTATCAAATTCGGAAATCCCAAAGTCTCAAAAAAAAAATCCAAAAGACATATAAGTAAATTACAAAACCATAAGAAAACATGAAACAGTCATGAGAAAGATGCTAAGGAATTATATCACCTTCAAAAACCTAGAGAAAAAAACAAATTCAAACTATGAAGGGGGAAGGTAAAGGGTCTATATAAAGAAATTAGACTAAAAATAAGGAAACAGTAGGGGAAACATAAAATTAAAGCAAAAAGTCAAACATTAAAAATAGAGAGTAAAAATAAGATCTACAGGCCATTTTATCATTTTAGATATGATAATCTCACAACCTTTTAAAATTAGACTTTACAGACCAAAAAAAAATTCATAGCATAAAAAAGCATGACCTATTTCTGATCCTCCCCCACATGTCTCCACTATCATTCTTTTCTAATTTCATGTAGTTCATGCATTTCTCATACAAGTCTCACACTATTTGAGATGCAACAGAGCACGACTGAACAGGACTTGAAACCAGACATGACTGGCCTGGCCACTTACTGTCCAGGAGGCCTTGGGCAACTTACTTAAGCTTCTAAAGACTGTGTTTCTATATCTGAAAAATGAGAATAACAACCATACCACCCTACAGAGAACTGTACTGAGGATTAAATGTATAACATACTACAAATCTAACTCTTAATTTCCCACTTTTCATTACAATCCTTACTAAAATATCTCTCATAGAAATAACTTGTATTATTCAATGCTAAGGAAATAGGATAGCTTTTAGTTACAGGTATTTCAGAAACGTTGATCTCAATTACACCTTTAGTTTCTCCTTTTAGAGATGTCTCTGATGTTGCAGATAGGAAAACGGCCCAGGATAAATGTATCCTCAGGAGCCACTGGATTTACACATTCTAAGATAAGAAACAGATAATTTATTATTTCTGTCCTAGTCTTGTCATCTCATCACTATCCCAGACATACTAACAATGACTTGTCTAGCTCTCTTACCCTTTGTTCTCAGAGACTGCTCGATTTCCCTAAAATACTCTCTTGAAGTGGTCTTTGATAATAATAGCCTGAGTAAATTTCATAGCTAATAATCAATTCAGCATTTATTTGTTTCTTTGGCATCATCAAAATAACCTAAACTTTCGAGAGTCACCACAGACTTATTTCTTTCACATGATTTAACAGATATGAAATACTTGTGAGGACAGGGATAAATAATTTGAAAATACTGGTAGGCTAACTAAACTAGAAGAGTCAAATGTAGGGCATACTCCCATGTACTCATAAAATTTCATTAGAAGCAAAGACAGTTCAAGTGCATAATCAAAGGTTCCTGGCCTTAGAATAAACCAAAATTATCATATTTGAACTCACTTTCTGTGTGGTAAGACTAACACTGTTCTAATCTATCAAAAGATTATGCAAATCAACCAATTTCAGAGAGCTACACAGTATCAAGTAGAATATCTGCTGTGTTCTGATCTCCTTGTTAGAACAGGAAAACAGGGCAGAGTTTATTCACAAACCAAATGACCTGGAGCCAGTGCAGACATTATTTAAAATGTTTAAAGTTATTTTTATTTCAAGCATCTTGGATACTACCATGTTGACTGAGGTTTTGCATTTCTCGTTCTCGACGGTCTAATTCTGCAGCTTTTCTTTCTAGTTCTTCCTGGCGCTTAAGAAGTTCAGCTTGGGCCAAGGCATGTTCCTACACAAAAAAATAGTAAGTGAATAGGTTGTCATAAAGATAAAATATTGAAACACTGCTATGCTATCTCTTTCTTTTCACTCTACTATGCTAGAAACCTAATTCAAATGTTCTTCCAAAGTATAGAAATTTACTGAAGATTTCAGTTTCAGAAAATTTTATATAGATATTTGATCCATTTGGTCTTTTGGTTATGAAAACCTTCATGGGACTATTGGGCACATTAAGACAGAAAAAATCCTACGAGTGGTCAAAGTCCTAAGGTAATCAGGAAAATGAAAATAAGGTGATGTCACCTCTGTGCCTAAATCCTATATAATAAAAGGGTAACATGCAAATTGACTCTGAAAACAGAACAACTGGGAATGACTGGTCACTATGACACACACTGACCACCAGGAGGCTGATGCTCAATGCACTCCCACAGTGCACTCCCACAGGGGGAGCTCTGCTCAGCCACAAGCCAGGCTGATGGCTGCCAGTATAGCGGTGGTGTGGTAGCCTCTCTTGCCTCCTCAGCAGCACTAAGGATGTCCGTCTGCAGCTTAGGCCTGCTCCCCACTGGGAAGTGGACATCTCCTGAGGGCTCCCGGGCTGCCAGAGGGATGTCTGACTGCCAGCTTAGGCCTGATCACCCAGGAGCAGACCTAAGCCAGCAGGTGGACATCCCCCGAGGGGTCCCAAACTGCAAGAGGGCACAGGCCAAGCTGAGGGACCCTCCCCCCCTGAGTGCACCAATTTCTGTGCACCGGGCCACTAGTGAGTGAATAACAAAGACAAAGGGAAGTGTTGAGGAAAACAGACAAATGGAGAAAAGAGCAACTGAATTGACTCTTATGAATTGGATTAAATGGCATATAAGGTTCTCAATGCAAAAACTCATAACATCTTATATTTTATAAAATAACAGCATGAAAAAAGGTCATGGTTCAGAAATTCTGATCTATAACTCCACCTGCCTTTATGTGACAGCAGGAATCCTAGTCATCTACTTTTATCTTGTATTTTTCTCATATTCCTACCAATGTCTCTTGCTTAGCCATTATAACTCTCTCTTCCAGTAATATTTACTATTCTGTCATTGTTATTATAATGGCATTGTGGATTAAAAAGTGATACCAAAGGCAAGAAAATTTTCACTAAAAAATTGTATACCAAGGTAATAAATTCAATAATTGCTAATCATGGAATAAAGCAAATGTTGTAAGCAGAAAAAGACATGTGAGTATTAAAGGGTCTACAAGGTGGCTAACCTAGACTCAAAAGTAAGTCAAAAATTAAACAATATGGAATGCAACAAATAAAAAATTATTTAGCTCTGGAAGTAAATGATACTGATATTGTAATTTCCATATGAATTTGCACATGTAACATGAACTAACCTTTGCAATCTGTGTATAAGGTGGAGGTTCCTCTGTTGGTTTCATTATTGCTGGTTGTGTACTGGGTACATTCGGCATTTTCACATTGCCTGGTGGAGGCTAGAAAAATTAAGAAAATGGCAAATTACGTAACATAGAGATCCAACTTTAACTTCTTTCAAAAAGCAAAATACCAACAAAAAGCAAAATGCCAAGAACTGCCTCTCTTCTTCCCCTACCATCTCCTGGTCAAGTTGCGACAAAGACCTGCTTAAACTCTCCAACTCTATTTTCCCATTCATTTCTGTACTCTTCAGTCTGGGTGCTACTCTAACACTACATCACAAACAATCTCCTCTAGGATACCACATGTAACAAACAAACAAACACCTCTGAGTATTTCTGTTTAGTAACATACACATAGCACCAAACTAAAGGTTTATACCAAGCTTAACTATCAACTCTTCCCTCTTAAGAAAGGTATATGCCAGTGCCCTAAGAAGATACAGCTCTTGATCAGAACCCCACTAATACCCTTGAAAAGAGTTAAAAGGAGAGACCTTATGTAGATGTAAAATAAACTACACAACCTCCACTTTGCTCATTAGGATCAGCAGTATTTGAAAGCTTCAAGGTCAAAAAGTAGGTAGATATCTACAAACCCATAAAAAGGGAACTGGTTAAATTACAGTGTATACATATGAAATTAAAAGGAATTCAATCATTAAAAGGAATGTGTTACAGCTATAGAAGAATGCCTTTTTAAATACTAAATGAAATAAAGCAAACTACAAAACAGTATGTATATGACAATTTTTACTTTTATAAACACACATTTGTACATGTTCAGAAAATTTTCTGAAAGAGCTTAGCAAACTAATATCAGAGGGGCTTGTACCTTTTGCTTTATAGAGTTTTCTATTATTTGCTTTCCCCTCCCCAATATACTACATTAATTTTAAAGTACTTTTTTATTTTTTATTGATTGATTTTAGAGAGAGAGAAGGGAGAGTGAGGAAAGAAGGGAAAAGGGAGAGAAAGGGAGGACAAGAGAGAGACAGGGACAGGGAGAGATGGAGTGAGGGAAGGATGGAGTGGGGAGGGAAGAGAAAGTGAGAGAGAGAGAAAAACATTGATTTGTTGTTCCACTTATTTATGTATTCATTGGTTGCTTCTTATATATACCCTGACCTTGGCATATTGGGATGATGCTCTAACCAACTGAGCTACCCAGCCAGGGCTTTAAAATACTTTTGTAATGACCATAACAAAAAAATGACAAGATGACAGAGGAAGGAAAAGAAAAAATAAAGAAGCTGCTGCAAAGGGAAGTTCAAAGATCAAAACTATTAAAGCTGGAAGATACCAATATAGCAGGATTTTATCCTGACACAGCAAACAGCAGCTCGGAAAAGGAAGCCAAGGCACAACAAAGATAAAATGTAGTATAGCTGATTCTTACATACATATGAAAAAACCAAGGCCTAAGAACAGGTAAAACAATTTTGAAGAAAAACAGGAAAGTTAATCAAGACTTATTTTAAGGATATAGTAATTGAGGATGTGGTACAGATGCCAAAGATACAGAAATACCAATAAACAGAAAGGACACCGAAACAAATCTACACAAATACAGAAACCTGACAGCCAACAGAGGAGACACTATAAACATCATCTTTAAAAAATACAAATGGAACCTCTACAAATGAAAACTGTACTAATTCCAATTACAATAGATAGAGAAGTTAAACAGCAGACTACACAATGGCAAAGATAAAGAGATAATTAGAAAAATAGAAGTGGGTCTAAAGAAATTGCACAGAACACGAGAGGTTGAGAGAGATGATTACGGAGTGAGAAAATCTAAAAAACTAGAGTTCCAGGGAACAGAGAGAATGAGAGTCAATATTCAAACAGAATGTCAGAACACTGATTCTCAAATTTAAAACTCCAGAACCCAACAAAATTAAGAAAAAATAATAACACTAGACACCTCATTGTGAAACTGATTCTCAAAGTCAAAACTCCAAAACCCGGCCAAGTTACAAAAAAAAAAAAAAAAAGATAGTTCATTGTGAAAGAGCAAATCCTAAGAACAAGAGATCCTAAAAACAGCAAGAGAAAGAAGACTCAAACCTACATAAAAAAAATGTCACTAAGACTGAGAGCTAATTTCTCAACAGCAACCATGGAAGCCCACACAGAATGTGCCAAGCTGATGAGAGAAAAAGTGTCAACGTAGATTCCTAAATCTCATAAATTACATTTGAGAACCAAGGTGATAAATATTGAAAAAGTTACTACCAATAGACAGACCCTCACAAAAAAACCTTCTAATTTAGGAATAGGAACAATGATACCAGAAGGGAAATCTGAGATGCAAGAAGGAATATCTTTCTGCCTCAATGGTCACTTCTGAGTACATCATCTTATTTTACACTCATCAAAACTACAGATTGGAAGGAAAGTGAACCTATCTATAGGGAAAAAGTGGCCACTCTAGTACAACTGAATGTACCAGACTAAGATGAGATCTTTTCTTGACAACCCTGAAACTGTGTCTGCTCTGGAAGACCCTAGGGAAAAACTTAGGTATTGAGAAAAACAGAAGGACAGAGATGGAGGAAAACAATCAGACAAGTCAGGAGAATAGAAAGAAAGCTAGTTTGGGGCAGAACAAAAAACAATGTCTGGCAGAGCAAAGTTGTATATCCTTCTCGCTTGGTGGATGAAATTTCACCAGTTAGGAGTAGACTAAATTTTAAAATATCTCTGTGAAAGTTGAGGATTATTTCTTTTATTTATTTTTTATTGAAGTATAATTGACATAAAACATTGTTAGTTTCAGGTATATAACAATGATTCGGTATCTGTATATATTGCTAAATGATCACCACAATAAGTCTAGTAAATCTATCCCCATGTAGTTACAATATTTTTTCTATGATTAGAACTTTTTAAATCTACTCTTTTAGTAACTTTTAAATATAATATACAGTATTATTAACTATAGTCACCATGCTATATACATAATTCCATGACTTATAACTGGAAGTTTGTGTCTTTTTATCTCCTCCCCCACCTTTCACCTATTTTGCCCATCCTCACCTTGTCTCTGGCAACTAACAATCTGTTCTCTATATCTTTGAGCTCAGTTGCTTGATAGTTTTTTATGTCACATAGCATAATACCCTCCAGATCCATCCATGTTGTCACAAATGGCAAGATTTTCTTCTTTGTTATGGCTAAACAATATTGCATTGTGTGGGTCTACTAGTGTGTGTGTGTGTGTGTGTGTGTGTGTGTATAGATGCATTCACACACAGACACACACACAATTTTATTTATCTAGTCATTTATTGATGGATACTGAGGCTGTTTCTATTTTTACATTTTAACACAAATTACCAAACTACAGTTGCCTGCTCTGTGTGGCTTTAGAAAATTCAACCAGGGCCAATAAATAAAAGTTATAGTAAGACACAAATTTTGGCTCAATAGAATTTAGAACATTATAATAATCATGGTAATATAATAATAGATGGACTGTTTATAATACAGTGAAATCTTTGCACTGGAAATTCCAAAAGTGTTTCATTATTATATAAACTTAAGGGCCCGGTATACAAAAATTTGTGCACTCGGAGGGGAGGTCCCTTAGCCTGACCTGTGCCCTCTTGCAATCTGGGACCCCTCGGGGGATGTCCACCTGCTGGCGTGCCTGGCCAGGCTGGTGAGGGGCTGATGGCTGTTTGCAGGCTGGCCAAGCCCCCCCAGTGGGAACCCTCACCCCATGGGAGTGTGGCCAGCCTGGGTGAGGGACTGAGGGCCGTTTTCAGGCTGCCCACAGCTCCTATTGACCCAACATCCCAGTGAGGCTGGCTGGAATCAGGTTTCTGGGGTTTATTTATCTTCTATAATTGAAACTTTGTTACCTTGAGTGGAGGCTTAGGCAGGCAACGGAAGCCTCCTGTTTGCTTCAGCTCCGTGGCTTCTATAATTGAAACATTGTTGATTGAGCAGAGGCCCACCGGCCTAGTCAGGCAGTTGCAACGGAAGCCTCCTATTTACTCTAGCTCCGTGGCTGCTGGCCTCCATCTTGCCTGGGTTAATTTGCATATAGCCGCTCTGACTGGCTGTGAGGTGTGGCTTGGCTGGTGGGACGTGGCTTAGGTGTCTTGGAGTGACAATCAATTTGCATATTACTCTTTTATTAGATTAGATTACTTAATGTTCAAGATTTGTTTAAGTCATGGAGTGTCCACAGCTGTCTTTCTCATGTATAACAAATATGTTCTCCTTCCTAGTTTTCTTCCATATTTCAAACACCCATTCAGGAAACTTTTTCCTTGCTTTGTCCTGCCCTTTCTTTTCCATCTGTGAATCAATAAAGTGCCTAAGTATACCCAGAGTCTAAAGCAATGTTTCTTAATGTGTTCATAGTTCTCCTGAATAAGAAATCCCTGGTGCTTATTGAAAATGCAGACTCTGGGCCACATGGTGGACATATTGAGGGGTTGAGATGAAGGGAAATGCATTGTTAACAAGCTCCCATTTTTTAGTAAACTGCCCAGGGAGATTCTTAAAAACCTTGAAATTTGAGAACTCCCCTCTAGTTTACAGCTTCTATAAACCACTGTCCTATCCTTTCCACCTAGTGGCATGACTGCCAAAAGAAACCTAAAACTTTCTGCAGCTTTCACTGACTTTATCAGCCTCTGATTGAGCAGACAAGAACTGACTGTGGCTGTGCTTAACACAGATTCTCTTGTTATTAGTATGAAAATGATACATACTTATGTTAGAATTGGGACAAACAGAAATAATTTTATCAGAATAACCATTTTAAAACAGACTTTTAAAGATGAGAATAATTGTGAGAGGAGATGCATAATGGAAAGAAGATATATATGTGTGTGTATACATATACATACACACTAGAGGCCCAGTACACGAAATTCATGCATGGCGGGGTTGTCACTCAGTCCAGCCTGCACCCTCTCTAATCTGGGACCCTTTGGGGGATGTCCAACTGCCCTTCGCAATCTGGGACTGCTGGTTCCTAATTGCTTGCCTGCCTGCCTGATTGCCCCTAACGACCTCTGCCTACCTGATCACCCCTAACCACTTCTGTCTGCCTGCCTAATCGCCCATAACTGCTCCTCTACTGGCCTGATCATCCTAACTGCTCCCCAGCTGGCCTGATCACCCTAACTGTTCCCCTGCTGGCCTGATCGCCCCTAACCACCTCTGCCTCGCCCCGCAGCTGGGACCCAGGATTCCCTCCTCCAGCTGGTCACAGACACCCAGGACCCAGGCTTCCTTCCCTCTGGCCAGCCGTAGGCACAGAGGACCCAGGCCGGCTTCACCTGGGCCAGCAGCAGATGCAGGAGACCATGGGAAGGTGGCTTCGCCCAGAGCCACAGCTGCAGGTACCTGGGACTGAAGGGTGGGCAGCTTGTCCCTCTCCCGGGCTGCAGGTGCAGCCACTGGCACCCAGGACTGCAGGGACTGTGGGTCATGCAGATTGTCCCTCTCCCAGGCTGCAGGTATAGGCGCAGCTGCTGGCGCCTGGAACCATGGGGTAGGTGGCTTATCCCTCTCCCAATTCACAGCCTGGCTGGTCCCCATTCCTCTCCCCACGGTGTTGAGTGTCTGAGCTGTTACAGCATGATGGTGTGAGGGTGTGACAACCATTTGCATATTAGCTCTTCATTATACAGGATATATATATGGATGGGAGTTTCCAAATAGAGAAAGGCATATAAACAGAAGCATGACCATACATACTCATTCATAAATTCATCAAACACTTATTGATCAACTATAATGTATCAAACCTGTAATAGATACTTGGAATATATTAATGAACAAAACAGGTAAACATCCTACCACCTTCACAGAGCTTACATTCTAGCAATGGAAGTCAAACAATACTTATATTGAACATACACATTGTAGAGTATCTTAAGAAAGCAGTAAATTTTATGGAACAACAACAACAACAGGAACAGGATAAATGGGTTGTGAGTAAAGGTGGAGTGGGATTAATTTTACAAATGTGAAGAAGTCAACCTTGCCAATATCTGGGGGAATTTTAGGCAGAGGGAATGGACAATGCAAAGTCAGGAGAACTGCTGACACATATGAGAAAGACCAGTGTGCTGGGTAGGAATACATGAGGAAATAGAGTGTAAGGAGATAAATAACAGAGATATTAGAAACCAAACTATAGGTTATTTTGAGGACTCTCAGTTTTTACCATAAAGAATTCTAATCTGGGGACTGATATGATGACTTTTTTTAAGGGATCACTTTGGCTGCTGAGTTGAAAACAAATGAAAGTGAGGCAAAGATAAATAGAGGTATGTTAGGAAACACTGCTGCAATAATCCAGGCAAGGGATGACCACAGCTTAAGCCAAGTCATGACTATGGAGATAAGGGGTCAGTTCTGGATGTATTTTTAAGGAAGAGCCAACAGGATTTCCTGAGAAAACAATGTGAGAGAAAAGGAAATGAAAATGGTGAAACAGCACCAAGGTTTTGGACTAACCAACCATTAAGACAGAAATAAGAAAGAATGAAAATGAGCAGATTTACAAGCAGGGGATTCAGTTCAGTTTTGACATGTTGAATTTGCAATTTCTAAGACATTCGGATAGACATATCTAGTAGGCAATTGAATATATGAGTCTGGTGTTCAGAGAAGCAGTCTCTGGAGATGTAAATTTGGGAATCACCAGCACATAGATAGTATTTAAAGCTGCAAGATTGGATGAAATCACCATTTGAGTGAACATAGATAGTTAAAAGCTTAACTCCTGATGCACTCCAATATTTGGGGTTAAGGAGGAGGAGTACGAGAAATACCAGCAAAGGAAAAAAATCAAGTGCTCTGAAAGCCAAATGAAAGTGTCTCAAGAATGTGATACTGATTGAATGTCAGTACTGATTATAGACTGAGTAAGGCTAAGACTGAAAATTTACCATTGGATAAGGTAATGTGGAAGTCAATGGCTACCTTGACAATTGCATTTTGGTACACTGTTGGGAATGAAACCCTTATTGAAGTATCTTTTAGGAGAAGGGACTGAGAAGAAAAACAAGTAGACAACTCTTCAAAGGAGTTCTGCAGCAATGGGGAACAAAGAAAATATTTCAGAGAAGGGAATGGATACCAGAAATAGATAGAAAGGAAATAAGGTCAAGATAAAGTCTTGATATAGAGTTACAGTAATCAAGACAGTATGGTATTGGCTTAAGGATAGACATATCAACACAATAAAACTGAGAATCCAAAAATAAACCCTTACATTTATCATTAATTAATTTTCACCAAGATAATCCAATGAGAGAAAAAGTCTTTTCAACAATGTGTGCTGGAACAAGTAGATAACCACATGAAAAAGAATGAATTTTTAAACTTATCTCTTACCATACACAAAAATTAATTCAAAATGGATCATAAACCTAAATATAAACACTAAAACTATACACCTCTTGGAAGAAAGCACAGTGGTAAGTTTTTATGGCCTTCAGCTGGGCAATGGTTTCTTACACACAACACCAAATATATAAGCAACCTAAGAAAAAATATCCTCAGAGAAACAAGCAAGATGGCAGCATAAGTAAACACCTGTACTTGCTGCCTCTCACAACCACATCAAAACTACAACTAAAAGACAAAACAAATATCATCCAGAACCACGGGAAAGCTGGCTGAGTGGAAGTTCTACAACTAGAAGGAAAGAAAAGAGTGCACTGAGACTGGTAGGAGGTACGGAGGTGCAGAGGCGTGTGCAAAATGGGCTGGCAACTAGATGCGCTGTTGTTGTTTTTCAATTGGGAGGGAGATATAGGCTCCCAATTGGTCTGAACTCCAGTTCCAGGCAAGACCTGGGGAACCAGACTCATACAGGGAGAAACTGGACTGTCTGGCATCAGGCCAGAACACGAGGGCAGCTTTCTCACAGAGGTGCTCGCAGCGAACATTGTTTCTGAACAGGGCCAGAGGATACACAGAGACCCGGGGACCTCTCTGGGGCAGGGCTGACTGGCATCCATTGCTGTATGCTCTACCCTGGTGATTCCCTGAGACCCCGCCCCACCCAATTTATAACCCCACCCAAGCTGTGAGAAGAGGCTTTTGCATATGAATGGCCTGTTCTTTTGCAATCTAAAACCTAACAAACTGAATCTGCGTCAGAGAGATCCAGAACATCCAAAAGAAGGCCTAGACAGCAGCCTGCATTGCTTCACAGCTGGGCTTCATTGGGCACTTCCAAACCCCAAACGAAGAGGAGGAATCTGCAGATCTCTCTGTAGCTCCTGCTGGGTGGCCTCAGGCAGTGTCTGACTTTGCACCTCTTGGAGATCCAAGAGCCAATGTACCCAGTGGTCAGTGTGAGACCATACCAGATTACAACTCTGCACATCCATAAGCAACACACTCAAGGGACAGACTCAGTGAGCACCAAAGCCCGACTGAAGCAAGTCCTGCACCATAAGGGTTTCTCCAGCACTGCAGTTATCCCATTGTAGACACAGCTGGTCCTCACAGCCAATTGGCCTGGAGGTCAATTCCTCCCAGTGATACCAACAGCAATCAAGTCTTAACTACAACAAGACTGTGCACACAGCCCACAAAGGTGTACCAACAGTGTCCACCACAAGTAATCGGGGAGGCTGAGCCACTGGGACCTATAGGATACCTAGCACACAAGGCCACTCTATCAATACAGGGAAGCAGCCAAAATGTGGAAACAAAAAAACGTCACAAATGAAAGAAATGGAAGAAAGCAAACTACTGGATATAGAGTTCAAAACCACGGTATAAGGTTACTCAAGAATCATCTAGAAACCTCCAAGAAATTTAGTGAGATCCTCAAGGATATGAAAAAGGACCAACTAGAAATTAAGCATACACTGACTGAAATAAAGAATAATTGATACAGAGATCCAACAACAGACTAGAGGATCCCAAGATCAAGTCAAAGATCTGAAATACAAAGAAGTCAAAAACACCCAACCGGAAAAGCAAAAAGAAAAAAGAATCCAAAAATATGAAGACAGTGTAAGGAGCCTCTGGGATAACTTCAAGCATACCAACATCAGAATTATTGGGGTGCCAGAAGAGAGATAGCAAGATATAGAAAACCTATTTGAAGAAATAATGACAGAAAACTTCCCCTACCTGGTGAAAGAAATAGACTTACAAGTCCTGGAAGCACAGAGAATACCAAACAAGAGGAATCCAAAGAGGACCACACCAAGACACATCATCATTAAAATGCCAAGTGCAAAAGACAAAGGGAGAATCTTAAAAGCAGCAAGAGAAAAACAGTTAGTTACCTATACGGGAGTACTCATACGACTGTCGGCTGATTTTTTCAACAGAAACTATGCAGGCCAGAAGGGAGTGTCAAGAAATATTCAAAGCAATGAATAGCAAGAACCTACAACCAAGATTACTTTACCCAGCAAAGCTATCATTTAGAATTGAAGGTCAGATAAAGAGCTTCACAGATAAGGAAAAGCTAAAGGAGTTCATCACCACCAAACCAGTATTATATGAAATGCTAAAGGGTATTCTTTAAGAAGGGGAAGAAGAAAAAGGTAAAGATAAAAATTATGAACAACAAAGTGACAACAAATACATATCTATCAACAAGTGAATCTAAAAATCAAGTGAATAAAAAAATCTGATGAACAGAATAAACTGGTGAATATAATAGGATCAGGGACATAGAAGGGAGTGGACTGACAAATCTCAGTGGGGGAGGGAGTGTGGGGGGTTCGGGAAGAGATTGGACAAAACTCTTACACCTATGGACTAGGACAGTGGGGGGTGGTAAGGGCATGGGGTGGGGTGGGAACCGGGTGGAGGGGAGCTATATGTCAGGGGGAAGGAACAACTGTAATAATCAGAACAATAAAGATTTTTTAAAAATCCTCAGGTGAGTATTAAAAAATTTTTAATCAATAAAAAGAAATGAAGTACTTACTGATACATGCCACAATAAAGAACCTTTAAAACACTGTACTAAGTGGGGAAAAAGGAGATACAAAAGACTACATATTGTAGAATTCCATTTATATGAAATTTCCAGAATAGGCAAATCTATAGAGACAGAAAATAAATTAGTAGTTATCTAAAGCTGAAAAGGGAGGGGGAATGTGAAGTGACAGCTAAATGGTACAGAGTTTCTTTTGGAAGTAGGAGGTCCAAAAATATTCTAAAATTAGAATTTGGTAATGCTTGTGCAACTCTATGACTACACTAAAAACACTGAATTGTACACTTTAAAAGAGTATATGTTATATTAATTATGTTTTCCAAAAAAGCTGTTAAAACACATGAATAGATTTTTGTGGGATTTTTTTTCCTCAGATGGAAGAAAACACAACATACTTTTTATAGGAATAATCCAATAGAAAGTGAAAAAAGCAAGTGATGCAGGCAGGGGCGATTTAGCAAAGTTCTTAAGGTGAGAAGGTATAGAATCTAGTGCACAAATAGAAAGAAAAGCTTTAGACAGAAGCACAGATAGTTCATCTGTAAATAAGTTAAGAAAGCAGCATATATGAGTGTAAATGCTGGTAGGTAGATGTGATGGTGGAAGTCCTTGGATGTTCTCTATTGATTGCTTTAACTTTCTCAGTAAAATAAACAAGATTATTAGCCGAAAATGAAGATGGGGAAAAGGTTTTAAAGATAAGGAAAGAGGAAGAAGAGAGTGGAGTGTTAAATGAATAGAATATTCAGCACAATTCAGAGCTTGTCATGAACTGAAAGTGAGAGCCTTGAGGATGGTTTCTCCAACCATATTTAGCTGCTAGGGTATGGGCAGATAATAGACTTGTATTTAACCAGTGCTTGGTTTTTAGCCAAGGGATTATGTTAAAAAAGGGAGTAGGTGGAAGGCAAGGAGTTGAAGATGCATGCAAGGGAGTAATTATAATGACTAAAAGTGGAATTTAAGTTGAGAGAAGATAAGAGATGATAAAGAGTAGTGGCAAAGTAGGATAAACAAACTAGAGGTCCTGGTGGAGTTTAAAGATGTGTTGATATTGAAGAACTAGAGGAATGACGATAAAGATACCTGAATTTAAAATTATGGAAGAGTAAGTGACTATAATGAGTCTAGGATATGACCAGAGGAGTGAATGGCTTGAGATAACATGGAAGACAAAAATCAATGGAAGAAGAAATGAGGTCAAGGCATTGAGAGGCAGAATATTGGGTATACAACCACTAAGAATTCAAAATAAGAACAGAGTTGGAGCCCAGCTGATGTGGTACAGTGGTTGAAGGTCAACCTATGAACCAGGAGACCACAGTTCAATTCCTGGATGGGGCACATGCCTAGGTTGTGGGCTCAATCCCCAGTGGAGGTATGCTGGAGGAGACCGATCAATGATTCTCTCTCATCATTAATGTTTCTCTCTCTATCTATCTCTCCCCCCATCCTCTCTGAAATCAGTAAAAATATTTTTTTTATTTTTTAAAAATAATGTTAGAAAGAGAAATAGTAAATCAAGAACTAAAATTAAGACATTTTTAGAAAGAGAAATGGGGAGTAATAAAATTTAGGGCTCAGTAGATGATAGCCACAAAGAGTAGTGAGACCCAAATATAATCTGATGACATGAGATTCAAAGGTGGGTATTTTTTAGAGAAAAAAAAGGAAGAATATCTGGAAGCAGAAATGAGAAATAACATATCTACCCCACCTTTATGACCAATTGTCTGAGAACTGTGAGAGAAAAAACAGCTAGTCTTTAAGATAGTTGCAAGGGAGGAGTGTTCTCATAAACAGGCCAGTTTCCAAAGAGCAAAAGAGAAAACATTCATAGAAAAGGATAAGGATACATGGGATTTTGATGAAAATGGACTGTGATATTTAAAGAGCACAATTCAAAGGTTCAAAAATTAAGGAAATAGAAGGGTACAGAATAAGGTATATGCAGAGAAGAGGATTAAAATCTAGGAGCTTAAAAGCACCCAGGGAGTATGGGACTTCTCACAGAGACTGACATAAATAGGAATAAAGGGCATAATGAGAGTGCTCAGAGCGCCTTAGAGCCCGGTGACTTCCCAGTGTGCAGATCCTTGGACTTGCCTCACAGCATGGCCCCCAAATGCTAGTCTTCGCTCCCACCAAAATGAAAAAACCAAAAGCACCTCCAGCCCCAAAGCTGGAGAAAAAGCCAGTTTCTCAGGACTTGTCGAAGGAGAAAAAGAATAGCAAAAGCAATCCTATATAATAAAGAGGGGAATATGCAAATTGACCGTCACTTCGGTCAATTTGCACCCACAGCTGAGGCTAAGTTCCCATAACGAGCCTTAAGGAGCAATCAGCGGGGACCTAAGTCTACGCACCCACCCACCTCCTGCATGGGGCTTGACAGGGGACCTCAGGTCGTGCCTTCCACCTGCACGGCTTGACAGGAGATCTCAGGCTGCTCCCCCCGCCCTGGCACCAGGCCAGAGGAACTCAGGCTGCACCCTCTTCCCTGGTGCCAGGCCAGGGGACCTGAGGCTGTGCCCCTCGCCCCAGCACCAGGCTGGGGGATCACAGGCCACTCCCTCCACCCAGCAGGGCTTGATGGGGGACCTCAGGCCATGCCCCTCTGCCCTGTCACCCAGGGGACCTGAGGCTGCACCCCCCCCCCCAACCTGGCAGGGCTTGACAGGGTGGGACCAGCCGGGTCTGGATCTAGCCCAATGAAGGGGGGCCATCCAGGTTTGAGTCTTGAGCAATTTTGAGGTGCACGTGGGTGGTAGAAGACTTGACTCTGGGTTCCATGGTGCACCCCAGACTCTGGCAGGAGGAAGATTTTCATATATGTTTTACTAATTTTCTTTAATCTCTGACACTTCTATTATAGAGAAAGGGCAAATAGCAATATTAAAATATTTCCTCTAATTAATCCCCTTTTAATGTGCACGAATTTCATGCACTGGGCCACTAGATAAACATACTGATGATGTACAAAATGAAATAGATAGACGTAATGAAAATCCAGTGAGGAGATTTTGAAAATAGAACAGAAATATAACAAACTCGGCCAATCATTTTTTCACAAGAGGTCAGAATTGATCACCAAAATCACAAATTTTGGGGTAACAATATTTGTCAACCATCCATAACTGACTGCACTGCTTGGAGAAGAGGATGAAGAGGTGCTGCATTATTTGACAAGAGTTGAAGTGACAGAATTTGAAGATATTAAATCAGGTTACAGAATAACTTTTTTTTTTAATGAAAATCCTTACTTCAAAAATAAAGTTCTCTCCAAAGAGTTTTATCTGGTGATTCATCTTCAAAGTCCACTGAAATCATATGGAAATCTGGAAAGGATTTGACAAAACGTTCAAATCAAACACAGAATACAGCTAGCAGGAAGAGACAGCATGAGGAACCTGAGAGCTTCTTTACCTGGTTCACTGACCATCCTGATGCAGGTGCAGATGAGTTAGGAGGAGTCATCAAAGATGACATTTGGCCAAATCTGTTACAGTACTATTTGGTTCCTGATATGGATGATGAAGAAAGGGGAGAGGGAGGGGGAGGAGAGAGAAGGGGGAGGGGAAGAAGGAGGAGGAGAGGTTGAAAGATAGTGATAAAGAAGGGATGAGGATGAAGGTGAAGATGAAGATGATGAGGGGGAAGGAGAGGAAGTTGAAGGAGAAGGTGACTAATAAACACTGATGGATTCCAACCTTTTTTAATTTTCTCCAGTCCCTGGGAGCAAGTTGCAGTCTTCCCCCCCTCCCCTCTTATGCTCAGTTGCCTTGTTTTTGAAGTCTCTTTTCTCTCCTTTACACAATGGTTCTCACCTTATTTGGAGGGCAGGGAGATATCTTAGCAGAATACAGTGGGAAAAGACTCTGTGCCCCTTTCTGTTCCAAATTCATTTTTAACCCTTCCTGTCTCAAGAAAAATGTTATGGAATCAACACCACCATGCTCTGTGGGAAAAAAGAAAAACCTTCTGCTGCCTTAGCTCTGCATGGAGGTTGCTAGGCCCCAGTGTAGTAGTGCATAGAATTCTAGCTTTTTTCTCCCTTTCTCTGTATATTGGGCTGAGAGATTACACTATGTCTCTATGTGAATAAGGACAGTTAGCATTTACCAACATGTATCTGTCTATTTTCTCTTATTTAAAAAAAGAAGAAAAAACTTAAAAAGAGGGAGGTAATAGGTCAACAAAGAGTGGGTTTGAGATGTTTGGGTGGATTTAGTGCATTTAACAACATGGCTTCTCCTTTGGCATGTTTAATTGTGATGTTTACTGGACATCCTTGCAGTCTAAGATAACACTCCTTAAATACAATTCTCCTAATGATGACTTGAGCCCTGCCACTCGATGGGACAATCAGCAAAACCTATAGGATCTTATTCGGAACTGACATTTCTTCTATTGTAATTTTGTTCCTGTTTATTTTTAAATTTTCTTTTTGTTTCACTGGAAAGATAAAGCTGTTTTAAACGTTAAAAGTATACAAGTTGCTTTGTTACATACAATAAAACTAAATGTGTATATTTAAAAAGGGGGGGGCATAATGAGGTTAGTCTTGATGAATTTAGACAAGTGTTGTGGGTAGAAGGTGATAGATGCTCTGGGGGCTCCACTTTGACCCTTTTAAATGGATGTGAAGAGATGATGAACAACATATTCTTATTTCAGTGTGGTGTATAGACCCTAAATTGAACCTTAATGATTCTCCCCTCCTAGTGTCATATCTTTGAGTACATGCAGGTCCATGACTTGTTTCTAGCCTACAAAATCTGATACATGTGATGGGATGTTATTCTCTTGGTCATGTTACATTATATAAGACTTCGTCTTACCAGACTAGAGTGACAGGTACTCTGAAGATATGTTAGAGAAGGCTACATGCAAGGAACTGTGGTTGGCACCTATGAACTGAGGGCTATCTCCAGCTGATAGCCAGCAATGTCAATAACTTGAATAAGCTTGGAAGCAAATTCTTCCACAATCAAGCCTCTAGATGAGAATACTGCCCACATAGCACCTTGATCACAGCCTCGTGAAACCCTGAGCAAGTGGCTCAGTTACTGATTCACAGAAACTGAAATAATAAATGTTAAGTTTTTCAAGCTGCTAAGTTTGTAGTGATTTGATACACAGCAATAGAAAAGTAATGTATCTAGTATGAAAGGTTCACCTTGAGCCAGTGAAGGAGGTGAAGATAATGTAGGGAAGCCAGGCGTTATGACCACAGAGTCTCTCTTGACTCCATGCAGTGACTGATAAAAGGCTAAGGGGTGGTGTTCTCAACAGACCTGGATGTTCGTCAGTAGATGACTTCAGTGGAACAAATGGCACATTAGAGGATAGCACTAAAAAGACAGTTTAGCGGATAAGTACACAAAGACTCTGTTTAATTTTATACATTCTGTTTAATTTTTCTGTAAACATAAAACTGCTCTAAATAAGAGTCTAGGAAAAAAAATTTTTTTTAATGCAATCTAAGGTCAAATCATACTGCCACACTACTAAATAGCCAATGCTTAATCCATGTGCACATTTCTAAGGAGAGTAAACCTAATAAGACTTCTGCTTTAGGAAAATAATTCTAATTCCAGTCACAGTGCAAAAAAAGAAGAAAAAGGTAAGTGGATAGGCCACTATGTTATTTCACAGGAGTACCGGAATTAGGACAGTTTTAGGAATGAAAAGGACAGATCGGTAATCTCCTGGAGATATAAGTGACAGGATGTGGCAACTGATTGGGTGTTAAAGAAGAAGAAGAAGCTTTTGAGCTAAAGAGGACACAGGTATTTCTAACCAATGACATTAAGAGGATAAAAGGCAAGTTACCATTAATTGGGATTAGAAACAAAGAAGATTGGTTCCGGAAAGAACAGATAATAAGCTCTAAAAAAAACAAAATAGTAAAAAGAAAAGGAGAAATGAAAAGATTAAAAAAAAGAAATGCACAACAAGAAAAAATAAAGACAGGCATTACAGTACTGAAAATGCTTTTTCAGTATTAGAGATAGGTAAACTGCTAAATACAATTATATCTCCTCAGTCCCTGGAGCTAAAATTTTTATCCATTTTCAAAAGAAAAATTTATATTAGAAATAATTCAACTCAACACTTTCCACCTTACCTCTATTTTTACACATAAAAAAAATGCCCAAAGAGATTAGATGGTTTGACTAAAGTACCAACTAATTAATTAGCGCCAGTGTCTAGAATAGAATCCAAGTCTTATGACTCTCAGTCTGAATTATCTTTATGTCCTGAATTATCTTAGTTAGAGGCAGCTCTTATTTTCATAAATCAATTACGTGTGACCCTTTATGGTTAGAAATAACAATGTGGGCATACCAAAACGTGGCATTTTCTTCTCCTGGTTCTTCTTTCTGCCAGAAAGTACAGATCTTACTATATATATGACAGAAAGCATTCTTCTGTATAAATGACAGAAATTATATATGGCAACAATTAGCAGAACAGAAAAGGTCCAGGTAGCCTATCCTTGAAGAAAATCAATATGACGGTAAATTAAGGCCCTGAGAAATATTACTAATGATTTGTATCAGCAGCTCCACACTTCCCCCATACACATAGATGTCCCACCAGAAGATATGAATGTTATCATGTCTGAAGCCATGAATGCCATCACCAGTGGCTGAAACTAGTGAAAAACCAAATTGCAGTAGGCATTTTCAACTGTTACCTAGTTTAAAAGGGAAACATTCTCCATAAATACATACCAATTCTCAAAGATGAACTAATTCTTCTAGCAATTTATACATTAAATTTTAGAGAATAGGCCAGGGAACTCACCCATCATGCTCAACGTAAGTTCATTAGGAAAATGCATTTTAGGTCGAACAAAAAAGTGATTTCATAACTCAACAGTATCCATTTTTTATAACATATCTCAATTCACACTAGCCACATGCAAGTGCTCAATAGCCTTCCATTATACTACCAACAGACTTAATTTATACTGTGACAACTCCCTTCTCTGAGTTTAGAATAGAGTGTTTGAATATTTAATTGTTGATTTCCTTAAATACCCGATAGCAGGGGTGCTTTTTTCTGCCAAGGGCCATTTAGATATTTACAACATCATTCAAAGGCATACAAAATTATCAACTTAAAAATTAGCCTGCTATATTTGTTCAAACATTTGATTAATTCACCGCTAATGCCTTGGCAGGGCCAAATGATTTCACGGGCCTTTATATAGCCACAGACCAGACATTCCCCACCCCTGCCCTAACATGTCCATTCAAACAGAAAACTAGATATAGAAGGAAATCTAAAGACATTACTAGCAAAATGGAAAAGACAAAGGTTTTATAGAAAACAAATGAGTTAGTAAACCAGTTCTGCCACTTACAAGCTGAATGGCCTTTGTCTCAGATTTTTTTATTAGAAAATAGCCATTGTGAATGTTATAAGAATTCAGTAAAATAATATACAGCACATGACACAAAGTAGGCAATTTGATAAAGAATACTATCATTAATTTAAAAAAAAAAAAAAAAGAAAGTTGCTCCTGTCAGGTTTAAATCTATTTCTTGTTTGTAAAATCTTCCAAAAAATTATATGAAAACCTCGTTTTATTCTTTATCAGTAGACTTCAAGTCTTTTTCACATCTCCACCCCCCCAAACAAAACTGACATTTTTACATGTCATAAATGGTCCACTTATTGGCCATTTAACATGGTTCAATCTGAAATTTACTTGCTCAATTAAATTGTAATGGAGAAACCAAGATGGCAGCATAGGTGAACACTGGAATTGCTGCTGTGCACGACCATTGCAAAACCACAACGAAAAGAAAAAACGGACACCACCCAGACCCACAGGAAGGGTGGCTGAGTGGAAATTCTACAACTAGAAAGAGACTGAGACTCAGAGGAGGTGCAGAAGTGCAGAGGTACGGAGGCGTGCGCGAAGGGGCTCGTGGAAAGGGTTGGCAGCATTTCATACCAGAGGGAGGCACAAGCTCCCAACAGCTCTGAACTCCAGTTCCTGGCGAGTTTCTGGGGACTCAGAATCTTATGGGGAGGAGCTGGACTGTCCGGCACCATCTGGCACCGGGAGGAACTCCAGGGCGGCTTGAGACCCAGTGCCTCTTAGGACAAGGCTGAGAATCAGCCATAGCTGGTTGCTCCGCCCTGTAGATTCCCCAAAACTCTGCCCCACCCAAGCTGCTCCCAGAGGCTTTTGCATATAAAAGGCTGGGAAGGCCCAGGCAGAAGCTGAAATAGCATCTCCTTGGAGTTCCAAGAGACTGTGTACCCAGTGGTAACAGCGGGACCATCCAGTCTACAACTCCTCAAACTCATAAGTGACACGCTCAGGGGACAGATTTAGTGGGCACCAAAGCCCCACTGAAGCAAGTCTTGCCCCATAAGGGTGTCTCCAGCATAGAAGTTCCCCCACCATAGACACAGCTGATTAAAGCCACTCTGTCAACGCAGGGAAGCAGCCAAAATGCAGAGACAAAGAAACAGATCACAAATGACAGAAATGGAGGAAAGCAAACGACTGGATATAGAGTTCAAAACCATGGTTATAAGGTTTTTCAAGAATTTTCTAGAGACCGCCAATAAATTTAGTGAGACCCTCGAGGATATGAAAAAGGACCAGCTAGAAACTAAGCATACACTGACTGAAATAAAAAATAATATACAGAGATCCAACAGCAGACTAGAGGATCACAAGAATCAAGTCAAAGATATGAAATATGAAGAAGCAAAAACCAACCAGCTGGAAAAGAAAAAAGAATCCAAAAATATGAAGATAGTGTAAGGAGTCTCTGGGACAACTTCAAGCATATCAACATCAGAATTATAGGGTGCCAGAAGAAGAGCAAGAGCAAGATATCGAAAACCTATTTGAAGAAATAATGACAGAAAACTTCCCCTACCTAGTGAAAGAAATGGCCTTGCAAGTCCAGGAAGCGCAGAGAACCCCAAACTAAGGAACCGAAGGAGGACCACACCAAGACACATCATAATTAAAATGTCAAGGGCAAAAGACAAGGAGAGAATCTTAAAAGCAGCAAGAGAAAAGCACTCAGTTACCTACAAGAGGGCACCCATACGACTGTCAGCTGATTTCTCAATAGAAACTTTGCAGGCCAGAAGGGAGTGTCAAAAAATATTCAAAGCGATGAATAGCAAGAACCTACAACCAAAATTACTTTACCCAGCAAAGCTATTATTCAGAATGGAAGGTCAGACAAAGAGCTTCACAGACAAGAAAAAGCTAAAAGAGTTCATCACCACCCAACCAGTATTATATGAAATGCTGAAAGGTATCCTTTGAGAAGAGGAAGAAGAAAAAAAAGTAAAGATAAAAATTATGAACAACAAATACATATCTATCAACAAGTGAACCTAAAAATCAAGTGAATAAAAAAAATCTGATATACAGAATAAACTGGTGAATAGAATAGAATCAGAGGCATAGAAAGGGAGTTGAATGACAATTCACAGAGGGAAAGGTGTGTTGGGGGTGTGGGAAGAGACTGGACAAAATCGTACACCTATGGATGAGGACGGGG